>JAHDVE020005604.1:0-198724 GCA_022606495.2 Halesus radiatus
TTTGAGACTAAACAAAATTACGGCATGCCCCTCTCCCCTATGCCTCCCGCCCTGCCGCGCGAACCACGGCCTTGCGGGCGGGGGGGATTGTGAAATTTTCGTTCAACGGTAAAATACGATTTTTCATAATCAGTTATATTAATTTTTTTCTACATTTACACATTCCCCACGATTAAACTTTTTGCCAACTTGTCTTCTTCTTACTAGGGATCGAAAATTAAATAAGTACATATTATTCAGCACTTTATTAACCTATTTATTTACTTCAATTTAATAAGTGTAGAATGTTATTTCTTCGAACACTATTCGCTGCCCCGGTGCTTCTATGTTCAGTAGGCCATTTTGCTAATTTCACAGAAATATATTTTTTTGTTTTTACTGGCAAATTATAGATAAATCTTAGCTTTGTTTAATTCGTTTTACACATATGTATAACAGGAACTGTTTAAACGTCAATGGTGTACCCATATAATGACGTTAAATGAGGATATTGAATATAAAAAAACAGAACATAAAGAGTTATTCTTTTGAATATTGATCACATCGCCTGGAGATTGAAAATTTTGTCTACCAACCTTGAGGTCTTTTTCTGTCCAATGGATTGAAGGAAGCACCACTTATATGGATAAAGCTTTAAATTATCAGAAAACTGTTTGTTTACACATGTGGCCATGTTCCCATAGTATAATAGAACAGATTATTATAGAAAAAAATATTTTCTAAAAAAAAATTGATAGTTGCTTGCTTATTCATTTTCAAAGTAATAAATGATCTAGGACTGAACATGACCAATCTTGTCTTATTTTCCGAGCACATGTATTTTTTTTTACCATTTGCTAATTTTTTTTACCTTCTTTGAGGCAAATTCTTCCGATCTCTAGTTAGGTACATATTATTGTGTTTTTTGTTCAAGTTTGTGAGAGTCGAGGTTAAGTATAAAATCAACCACACCAAGAAATCAGCCGTCTTCTAGCTCTAGGGCAAAGCGCAAAATAAGTGGTATAGATCTATATATTCGTATTTTATTGTAAAAACGACTTATTTTGATGATCCGCCTCTGATTTTCGCATTAAATCAAAGGAAGTCAATCTGATGCCCAAATATTGTTCTGTATCCTTTGTTTAATTTAATTAAATCATTTCAATACGACTAATGCGCCTTCATATAAAATATATTCAAGTCACTCCGCATAATTATGTCGGCATACATCGTAAGTCTTAAGCTCAAAACCCGTAGAATTTAAAAACACCGAGATCTTAAAAATGTTTCCTAAATAATGAACACATAGAAATAAGATGACATTGTTTCGAAGGTCATGACGGAAAAGCCGTTGGAAACTGAAAACAGTCGATCTAGAAAATACGGACAGATGAAAGCTGTGCTCAGTTTTAAAATTAAATATACTTCTAAAGATGTTTTGCCACATTACGATACATGATTAGTCGAGCAGAATTAAACTTGTTATGCTAAGGATATTTATTGAAATTTATTAAGTAGAATACACTCAATGCAGGCGTCACGACAATAACGCATGTTTAAAGAAATATAAGCTGGAATTAGAAAATAATGATTCCCCATTCAGAAGTAAACGACAACAACCGGCGATATCGAACTATGCGACTGTGGACCGCTGTCAGACTCAGCTCAATAGAGGATTCCCCGAGAAAGTTTGTTGTTTTATCTATTCACCCATATTGACACAACTCTGCAATCTCCCACTTAAATTCGTTTAGCCCAAAATATACCAGGGGTTAATGCAGGAGCGGGGATGTTGAGGTTTGTTTTCAATGCCACATCGCCCCTCCGCACCCCTTCCCATCCACCACCCACCCCCTTCTGATCGCCCGGGGGTTGTTGATGTAAAATTTTAAATGAAACACATTGGGCAAAATCTGAATTTGGTTATTTTTTACAATACGGAGAATTCAAAGGGTATATTTAGTTTTTAATGTGATCACGATACACACTAGGCATAATGATTAGCTATATTGTAATTTGAATTATACATTGATAAAGATATTATTATATCATAATTTCTTTTCTACTCAGCTTATTTTATTATTTTCTGATACTAATATTGAAAGCTACAAATAGTTGCATTATCCTAGAAATGCATACGAGAAAAGCTTTGCGAATTGAATGGCGCGCCTGAGCTCACCGATCGAAAGTTTTTAGTGGGACATACTAACAGATTTTCTGTTTTAAGATATTGCGATATTTTAAGTGCGCTTTAAACTATGCCTAAAATATAAAAACGCATTACATTATTTCTCTTACATACGGAATATAGGAAACATAACTTTCAGTGATATAGGTAGCTAAATTAATGTTAATGCAACACACAAATCGATGTAATTTTCAGATCGTGAGCTTTCAAGTTATGCACTTTTTAACCCCCATTGTCGTGGCTACATCCGAGTGGCTCAGCTCTCCACTCAATGAGCGATCGATTCAGATGATGCGACTGCTACCCTGAAAGACGATCCCTTAATTAAATTAAATATATTTAATGCTATTATTAACTCTCATATTTTTCATTACCTTTTTTTTTCTTTTTTAAAATATTTTTTATATTCTTATTTTACCTTTTTTTGTATTTACCTATATCTCATATTATATCACAGATTGTGTTTCCACTATCCACCCAGTCCTGCTGTATTAAAAACTTGATTAAACAATAAAAAATAAAATAAACAAATATGATAGATAACACACTATTTTATGAAGCAATAATTTTTTTCTATTATGTGGATGTGCAGATTAATTTTAATAACACCGTGCAACACACAGATAGCTGTGTAATTTCCTGCTTGTACTTTTTAGATTTTTAGTGTTAATCCCACGAAGCTATATCTAGATCCGGCGCCGCTGAAACCCGAGGAAAAGCTCCCGACCAGTCTCCTTTCTGTGAATCGCCCAGCGCCGCGCCGGCCCGGACTGTGAAATTTATTATGCAAAACGAACTGCAGTGGTAGAGTAGTGTATGGCTCGTGCAAACATCACCTATTACTTCCACGCACTGATTGTATTTATTAATGCTGCCTGTGCCTGTGCCTGTTCGCGTCGTGCAAAGCTCGACCATATCGCGATCAAAAGCTCACGTTATACCTTAAACCCTTCGAGTAAGGTTTAAAATATTTATCAATGGATCGATAAGCTAGTGCACAGATGTTGTATGTCCAGTTTTATATGTTTTGGGATAGACTGTTTTTTTGTTTTTGTTTTTTTTTTATTTATTTATGCTGGGACAACTGCGTTCAATCCCGGTGAATGGTACCACAATGTACCAAAAAAACACATACCTATCTCTGACCAAAAATATACAATAAAATATCCCCCGAAATTAAAAACTGCGAATTGTTATCCTTCAGCAAAAACATTACCAAATTACTTATTGACCTGGGAAGAATGAAGTCCGAGAACCACTTAAAAAATATTAGGTTCATACTTTAGTTTTTTTCTATGTTACTTGATTTTTGTTATGTTTTCTTCTATGCTCACATAAAGTACAATTTCGGGACCCACCGAATAGAGTTACAACAATAAATTAAAAGTACTAATTATTAATTTATAATTTCTTCAAACGATTGGTATTCACTTTGTGGCGTCATTTTTTTCTTAATTTAATAATAAAACACCTTAAAACTCAATATTTTGATACCAATCACATATTTAATTCCTTAGAACAGGGAATATATCTCGCTAGGAATTAATATCTTGAAAATGGTAACTTGAACAAACATGTACCTCAATTGATAATAAATTATTATGTATTGCAAATACACATGTTCCTGTAAATGTTAGTGTAAATAAATAAATAAAAATAAAAATATTATGTACGATTTAATTGGGACAATAGCTTCTCGAATACCTAACAATAAATAACGAATAATTTTTTGTGTTTTTTTTATTTTTTATATAGAAACAGATATGCATAACAACCCAATTTTAATAAAAGCGGGACATATGATCAAAAGTTTGCTACGTAATATTGTGAATTATAAAATTATAAAAAGTACCAGTTTCAAAAAAGTTATGTCCTGATTACAATGGTTCTAAAAATAAAATTACAATATTTTCCGTTCTTTCTTAAGTGTCTTTGATAATTGGGAAGAAGAGAATTCGATTCTTTTCACCATAAAAGGGTGCCTAAATGGACCTAAGTCTGGTAAAAAAGGATTTAAACGGACATCCACTTTTCCATTTAAACCTCTTTGAGCTAATCGGTTTTGGTCACTTGAGAAAGCAAACGGTTTAGAAGTTTAGACGTTATTAGAGAGGTACGGAACTAAGAGAGAAACTCGATACTTTAGTAAAAGTAGGTACGTGCCAGTGATCTGATAAAGGTAAACCATTAAGATTATTCATAAGAGCAACGAACTATGTGTCATTCATCCCTTCGGCATTGGAGCGCTTTCGAAAAACATGACAAAAAAATGCGTACCCGCATGCCAAGGCTCGTTTTTATATTCCACGGAACAGAACGGTTATGGAATGATAAGCTTTTGCGTCACGTCTAGACGAGTCGCAAAAGCTTTCACATCAATCCGTGAGACGCGTTTCCCTTCAAATATAGATCTCTTCAAGACACGTGTCCCGGTTACACTCCTCGCCCTCCATAAGAAAAATATTCACGCTAAAACTTCGCACTATGGTAAATCAAACTATTTGAGGTTGTAATATGCGGGTTTATTTTTCTTTTTTGTTAAATGAAATTAAGATTGGTGTACCTGGAATTGTAGAACACCTATTTTTCTCCCACCATTCTAGGGATAGCTCCACGTTATGGGTGACAAAAATATATATAATCTAATTAAGTAGATCATGAATAAATATACTCTAATAAAAAACACGGTTTGTTTTTTTTTTCTTCAATAAATATGTAATGTATTTCGAGTGGTGGTGGTTCAACACAATTATCGGGGCTTCCATTATAAAAAGGCATTAATATATCTCAATGAAAAGTTAAAGCTGTATAGTTAAACGTCGGCTTACGTGCAGAAAATCACATAGCACATAAGTCGTATAGCGCGATATCTAGCTTCTATGATAGGCTTTGTAGCACTAAAAGCATTTGTTGCCGTTCAGTAAATCTAAATTAAAATAAACACGCACTGGTCCCAAAGCTTTTACTCCGATATTATTACTAGGGGGTGGTCTCATATTATTTGGTATTTTAAGCTTACAGATAAGACTTATTTATTGTAAATTGAACCTTGATTTCCTTAATACTCGTACTTCTCAGAACTTCTCACTTTTTTTCAAATTTATCATAAAGCCTTCTAGCTAAAACAGATTTGGATATTAGAGTGGCGTACCGTCTATAAAATCTGAAACTCTGTGCCTACCCCAAGAAAAACGAGCCATAAGAATAAATTATTGTTTGATCAAAATATATATTCTCACCGTGATTTTGGTAAGGAATTTGTGCGCTAATTTAAGGGCCATTTTCAAATATTCAATGCACAATTCATAGCCAAACTTGAAAGACTACGCTTATAGACTATCACTGTAGCTGTAGACTCGACTAAAGAAACACCCCGCTGGCAGAGCGGTAAGATACTTGCATCCAGAGGTTGCTGTTCAAAACCCGGCGATCATAAAAATTTCTAAAATAAAGTACATACTCATATATACGCACTTAATCCCAGAGTGGCCAAGCAGCATAAACATTTCTTGAAATGGTTCGTGGTGGTTTTTCGTTCCTTCGTCATCTGTAGGACGCACAGAGCAAATAATAAATAGATATGTCCTAACACGCAACGGGGAGGGAAAAAAAAATAAAACAAAAATTTTTTTAAAAAAATAAAGGGGGCGAGAAGCGGGCTAGGCGTGCCGCCAATTTAAATAAACCAGTAAATACGTAAAAAGCTTGTTTACAAAAAACCGAATACTTTTTAAGAGTATTTAGTTTAACCCTTTGATAAATATTTAATTGTTTAGACGGCAGTGAACTATGCTGGTACCAAAATGGGTGTCACGTGACCTTTGTCGCCAGCAGCCCAAATATGGTAGGGCAAGTCATGTAAGTGATATGGGAATTTGAGATATCTTTGGAAATATTTTACGTAAATACATAATAAAATGTTTGTTTTGTTATGACAAAAAAGTTAAGGAACTATTACGAACAATTTTTTTTATTTATTTATGTTATGAAGGATTCTAAGATTCAACCGAAGATCAAAGTTTGAAGCGCTACCGTAGTATAAATATATTTTTTTCACACAAATAATATTTTTTTAAATTTCTTATTATTTATTTTGCTTGATACGGTTTTTTGCTACCTACAGATATGATTTTTTCGTAGTAATAGGAATGTATTTTAAAAAATGTTAAAAGGTAACATTCGAATCACATTTTATATGAAGTTAAACCAGCCTATTTTATATGAAGTTAAACCAGCCTATTTTATATGAAGTTAAACGAATGTCCTTAAATTCAAATTATTTTCAAAAAGAAGATTATGCAGGGTGTAACAGTACGTACCCGACAAACTTTGACAAGTGATTTTTGAGCTTATTTACAGAAAAAAAAAGTGAAATTTTGGTCTCCGGTGAATTTTTTTGTTTTATTCAAAATATAGTTATAAAATATATATATTTTACTAGTCACTCAGTCGAGTAACCATCTAACCTAACCTAACCTAACTCTTCAATATTTAAACTGGAGTGACCTGACAGCAGTGGCGTTCATTGCTCTATACCCAAAGGTAGGCTGTGTGTAATTGTGCACTGAATATTTGAAATATAGGAGGAAAGACAGACGCCGGTGCCTCGATCCACGTACGAGCCAACTTCTAAAACGGGTCTGCGAAACAACCCGTTCTCATACAGCCAACATCAACTGTGAACGGGTGTTCCGCTCGTGTCCATCGATTTCCATGCACCATCGCGAAGGGGATCAATACTTCTAGCTCATTCCAGCAGGCTCCATTGAAATATATGTAGAACAGACTCAGCATACCTACATTAGAGATAGCAAACGGTCTGTTAAGAACGGATTGTCAATCAGACGAGCTGCCCTGCTTTGCATAGAATTAAGCAGGTTTATCAAGTATTTGGGAGCTCCAGCCCTTTCAAATTTAACTGTTGGGCGTACTTGAGGTTTGTATAGGGCTAACAGATTCTTCACTATTGAAGAATCCACTAGTCCTATACAAGACGCCCAGTTTCTTGGAAGCCAGATTTACTCAGGCTTCTATGGAGCCCCTATACTTAAACATATTTGAAATTGATTTGACACGTTTCGTTTTAATCATTAAAATATTCTACATTTTCTGCTCTGTCGACATCTTCACACGAATCCCTGGGGTCATTAACCCCAGATAAGCAACGCTTGCCTTAACTAATCCAAGCCAATCGATTTCAATTCATTAAATAATTAACAACATTTTGTTGAAGGTAAAGTCAAGTAAAATCAAGGCGCTGATTCTCTAAGCCCTCCTCAGCTGTTCCGTCAATGTTTCACTTAGGCATTAGGTATTAGGTACAGACCGTGAGGAAGGATTAATTAATCTCCGCAGTAGACTTTAATATGCAAAGTTTGTGTGGTGAACTTCTTGGAACACTGTTCGTATTGTCTTGGAAGTTACATTGAGTGCAGAGGCGTGTATGTGAAATGGTTTTATCGAAAAGCTAATTATTAAAAATAAATAAAAATCTGTATCGTTCGATAAATACATATGTACTTGTATATTTTTAATATTTTATCCAATGCATAAATGTATTACTGAGGAACACCTAAAATATAAACTCTGTGTTTAGTATGTTTAAATTAGGGACACATTTTAAATCAGTTAACAGCGCCGCTAAGGAACGGTTACGAATATCATGGGAGTGTTTAAATTTTTTCTACTTTATTTTTATTTATTTAACTTAAAACAGAACATATGTACATTGGTTACATGTATTCTAATATGAACACAATATATACACACAAACTTTTTTTACAATTCAAGTCACAGTATAAAATTTAGAATTACAAAACAAACATTACAAATTACGACATTAAAAAATTGCACTTTACGTATTTAGTCACTTCCTTCGTAAACATTTTCCTCTTATTTTATGTTGGCCAGTATTTCTTGGAAGATCTTCATGGCTCTGTGTAGTAATGAGTTTTGCGATTTTGTTTTCTTTCGATAGGGAAGTCTTATTTCATTTCTTCGACTCGTTAAGTGGTTATGTCTGTGTCTTGATATTTATTTATTTTACTACCATTAATTCTAGCATAAAATCATGCTTGTGCAATGGCGGAGAACTCAGCTAGCAGAGGATTGTGCTCGCGACGCCTGGATGGGGAACCATACACCGTGGATCGCTGGACAAACTTCTCAGTCTAATACATAATGACGTTAAAACCTGTAAATGATTTTTTTTGTTCAAAACAAGCTTTAAAACGCTTTTTAAGAGGCTTTTCATTATAAACAAGAATTTTACAATTATCTTCATCTACACCAACGAATTGTTGAGGAGAGTCTTCTTAAACCTTTTCTTCGAATACTGTACCGAAGTTTATAGAACCGAGAGCACTATATTTATCTAGCCCCCCTCACATCCTTCTCGTGGCATTGTTCCTGAAATTCCTAATTCAACCCTTCCTCCCTCGGGGCTCAAACTCCTTCCAAAGTAAATCAAGTCCGTTTAATGAAATGCTTAGTTATGTTTGCAAACGTATTATGAAGCCTGCCCCAGCTAACAAAGGAAACCGAGCAGTGGCTTTCATATGAAATGCATTGGATTGGTCTATGTCTATACTTTACCAAATTGGCCGATATAGACCAGTCAGTTAAAAACCAGATTGTAAATTATCGACCACAAGTTCTATCATGAAAATTTGTGTGTTTTATTAAGCTGTCTACAGTACCCTCATCTGCATTTTCAAATTACGTGCATGCAAATGCTTTAAAGAGTACTTAGCTACTATGAATGATCCTACCGTTGTAATATCTTTTTCTGCGAAAGATGGAGAGGTTTTAAATGATCTCTTGGTAGTTAATCATTGTTACGTTGGTTTACCAATTTGCCTCCTGCTGCAATTAGCTTTTTTTTTTAAATGACTGCTTATCATTGCCTAATTTTGACGGCCTCCATGGTCGAGGGGTAAGGCTCTCGACTACGAATCCGAAGGTCGCGGGTTCAAATCCCGGCGTGCGCAAGTAAATTTTATTTAATTAATTTGTGTTGGTTCACAATTAATTAATTTAAAAATAATATATAGTATATTTGCGCACGTTCCAGAGTGGAAGATACTCTCAGTATCGCTCTGGTGAAAAGACCACCATTCAGAATTTAAAAGTTGCTTGAAATGGCTTTTAGCCGTGTTTGGTGACCAGATCTGAATAGCCAGGTATTCCCCACCTTCCTCTTCCTCTTCCCCTTCTCTTTCCTTTCCCCAATACCTTCAGCCTCACAACATTCCCCAATTGGGAATGCCATAGTCTCACTGGCTCCAGACGGTTGGGAGCAGTTGGGACTCTTGTGAGGTATTCTTATAAAAAAAAAAAAATTGATGGCATAATTTTTTGTTATTGTTATTATAAAAAAATTGTAGGTAGGTACGTATACTAAAACATTACTGAAGATGACCATTATGAATATTTGTGAAGAGTTCGCATTTTTATTTTTACTTTTACCACGAGAAAGTGTAAAAAGGATATAACAGTATGTATTAGAGGTACCCATACAAATAGTTGAATAGTAGTAGATACATAACAACTTAAATAAAAGTGAAATACATATGTAAATGAAGTGTATCATATCATTTAATACTAAGTGATAACATAAAAAAATACGGTACACAAATAAATATGTACATACAAAAAAGGATAATGCAACGATTTTTTTTAATCGTTTCCATTGAATAACGACAAAAATATATTAATGAACACGTTATTTCTAAGCGTCCGGTAGATAGTTAAAAATCGTGGAGCTTATCGATAATATTTCTCATGGACGATTTTATGCGAACTTTGTTAATATCAAAGTCATGAATTTCGGTGAATCAATTATAAGCCAATTAGATCCGAACAAAAAAGCTAATTACCGACTTTGCCCTGAACACACAAATGTAAATTGTTAACTTTTGTGAGAAGCCTTGCGCGAGTCAGATTTCAAATTATACAACGTAGTTCTTTGAGATTTAACGGCTTTCACGAGGAACCGTGTTTTTGATAATTTTTGACAATCCGTCATAAAACGCCTTCAGTGGATGTGGCTCGCCATTTTGTAAAGAGTTACATGGCAAACAAATTTTAAAATAAATTGACGAAATCAAAGGAAAGACGTTCTTATTTTAATACTTTCAATCGCTTTAATTAATCCGTTTTTAATGTCTGGAAATATTTAGGTACTTAAGCAAATCAGATTAATCTTCCTATATTGCGGAAAACATTGTTTTTTTTTAATAATTGTTTATTTAATTCAATGAACTGAACTTGACGGGGTTGGTTGATATTTTTAAACCAGACTTTTTGTCAGTGTGAACTTCCTTAGGTATAAAATAATCTGTATAGGAATTAAAACTATCATATCCTGCTCAAAAGAAGACGTCATATATAATAAAAAAAGTTGTAACGTATGAGTAATATGGAACAAACAAAATGGCGTCTCAACTTGTTTTGGACAGATGAATATTGCCAAGTTAATATTACATAGATATTGAACGTTTATGTTACGAGATGAAAATAGTTGCACCTACCAGAAACTCTATTTCCTTTATTTTTTTATTTCTTATTTTTTTTAGATACAAGTAGGTTAGAATTTCATTTTTGTTGCATTACAATAAAATATGAACTTATAATTTTTTCTGTTGTGAATTTATATTCAATGCACTTTGCTGTCATATACTTAAAAATGTTGTAAAAACCTTAAAATTAAAAAATAAAAAGAAGTTTTTTATTCAATAGAATGCCTACGAGTATATTTGATTGTGTAATTGATCACGCATCATAGAGTTTTTCCACGGCATTAATAAATGCAAATGGAATGTTTACATTTCACATCTCACCCCTGTGAAAATACAGCTTTCCACTGCAGTAGATGGTACATAACGTGATAGGGGAAGGCAATCCGGATATCATTCGCCATTTAAACCCCACTCTGGTGTCTCATTAATTAACGGACAAATAGGCGTCGGGAAGTAGGGGGCGGACCCGATGGTGCGGCGGGAGGAAGGGGGGAGGGGTGGACAGACGATACCGCCCTAAAAGCTCTGCCCTCTCGAATAACAGGGGTGGGATAAGCGTCGATTGCATTTATTTATACTGAACATAAAGGTTTTGATTGTGAATTTTTGATGCGTTGCACTTTATATTTCACGTGGACATTCAAAATTGAAAAGAAATCGTGCAATGTGAACTAGAATATAGATTTTTTAAATTACCTACAAGATGAATTTTAATCAATTTGTACCTACTTAGATGCCTAATGATTACATGAAATAATTTGGGAAACCTAATATAAGCTCAATAAAATTAGGTAAGTAGGTACCACGTGATGTCATTAGGTATCTCAGGGAACAACTGATGCATTCTTCAAATAATATATCTTATTAATTAGGTACATCAAAAGCACATTTTCCTCCTGAACAGGATATTTTTTTAATAATATCGCATCGAAAAGTTATCCGCCAAAAATAATGTTAACCTTTTTAAATACTTACTAACTACGAATGAGTTCTTACCATTCAATTTGTTTTTTTGTTAATACTGTTATCGTGCTCTCTTTATTAACTAACTAACCACGCCGTTTCCCCGCAGGGGTAGGCAGAGAGGACGGACCGTTAAACAACTCGATCTCGGCATACACTTCTCCGTTCATTCGCATTCATGAATCGTTTCATACATTATCTTCTGTTGTTCCGAATTCCGACATGGCCCGACTAGTATTTGATTCACTTGATCGTACCATTTCTTTCTCGGGAGTCCCCGGCTTCTTCTTCCATCCACATTCGCGTCATATATTCTCCATACACTCCTTTCTTCGTTCATTCGCTCTACATGCCTAACCAGCGTCCCTTTCTTAAATTATTCATTACGCTTAGATCAGCCTTGCATTCTTTACGAATCTTAACATTTTTCACACGATCATAGGTGGTTTTATCACGCGTTCGCTTCAGAGATCTCATTTCTACAGCATTCAGTCTACTTTCATCCTTCCTCTGCCAGTTCCATGCCTCACTCCCATCCATCAGGGTTGGAATCATCACTCTTTATAATAATCATCAGTACGGTTTCAAATAGAAAACTTATAAAGCCCCTTTTAAGCAAATGACCCTACAACCACTATCAGCCAATACTAATATCATAATCGAGTGCCCTGCCAGGGCCGGATTGAGCACACTTCGAAAAAAAAATATTTCGATAGAACCGAAAAAATTTAAATCGATGCAGATATCCAACCGTCCTCTTCCAAAATTTTATTTTAAACTTTATTATTGCACAAATTTCGCCAACAAGGGTTTGCTGTATTATCGTACGTGTCATCTACTGTTCACTTTTTTTAATGGCTAACCTGTTCTAATTTAAAAAAAAAATTAAAAATTGAGCGTTCACTCAATAACCATAAAAAGGATTCAGTGAAATTTTTGTATGAAGGTATTATTTTTTACCTTCAAGCGGGCTACCGGCCTTTTATAACAAAGGAGGTCGCGCGGAGCCAAATCGACCAATGGAATATATTAACTAATTTTATATGAAATAATATACCATTTCGTTTACTAGTGTTGTGTTGTGCCTAGTTATCAAATAGTTTTATAAAAAAACTTTTATACTCTGAAGATTAATTGTCATCATCTGCATTACAGCACTCATAGAAATTTAAGGTGGTGTGAGCGCGGCAGATATTCCACCTGCAGGATGAGAAGTAGGTTTTCGATTACCACCCATTCTTAGCATGACACTCTCGATATTTCCCTAGTACATAGTTGGTGTGTGTTTTTTTAACACTGTCGCAATCTAGGCGCGTGCAGTCGGTTAGACGCTCTTCGTTCGACTTGTATTTGGATTCTACACACAGCAAGGAAGTAGGCATGAAATAGATGTACAGTGTATTCATTACTTCGTTGCATTTCTATTTCAGGTTGCTCGACAGAGCAGAAACAAATTATGCAAGATATGCCCGCAACAAGGAAGAAAGAGACGTACGCGGTTGTTTGGACGCCTCGATGGTTAAATCCCAGTAATTAAAAACGTGTAGTAAATAAGTGTTTAGATTTTACCTTAGAAAACAAAAACTGAAATAAAAATCTTTTTATAACCCATTTGTGAACATGGTTATGATTTTGGTACATCAACTTTCTGCGGTTAATCTGTAAAGTAGGATGGCTTATTTTTTGATAGAAAAATATTGCGTTTAAGACAATTAACAAAGTGGAAGATACTTTCAGTATCGCTCTGATGAAAGATCATCATTCAGAAACGAAACGTTGCTTGAAATGGCTTTTTCCATGTTTGATTACCAGATCTGAATAGACAGGTGGGTACTTCCTTACCATCTTCTTCCCCATCTCCTTCAACCTCACGACATACCCCAATCGGGGATGCCATAGTCTCACTGGCACCAGACGGTTGCAGACAGCAGAGCTGAAAATAATGTGCGGCATTTATAAAAAATAAATTCAATCAAAATTTCCGTCGCTCAGTACGATTGATGAGTGGGGCCTTCTCAACTTACTATCCCTAGTTCAGGAGCTTTTTTGATTGAAAAGATGTCTCTGTCCGACCCTGTAGAAGCACCCCGATAAGTTGCTCCCCCATCCGCTCTGTTTACATATTTAAACGCACATTAATACCCCGTGCAGGCAGACAAATTGGCCGAGGGCGGAATGATGGAAGCCTTTTGTTTGTCTTCGGGACGTGACGATTGTTTCATTAAGTAGGGCAGATGATTCCTCTCGAATCGTTATTTTTATTATCTCCTTTATTGACATTTTAGTTTGTGTTCTTAAGTCATTTGATACGAGGACATGGAGGGGGATGAGACAATGATGCGTTTATTTTGTCTATAATTATAGTCACCCCACCCCCATCATTGTGCAAAAATAAAATATGTTTTCTATGAACTCTTGGGCAATATATCCGCAAGGGTAGGCAGAATGGGTGAAAAGGGTGACTGGATAACTCGTCACACGTATGAATCGGCACACTTTTTAAAGTGACATCAAGTCGTTGAAAGTATGAAAGAAAAAAAAACCTACAGCCAAAACCAAATCTCACCTAACCAAACCAATATTATATTTTTTTCTTTTATATTAATTTTTTTAAGGTAAAAAAAGTGCTTTAACCTCTTTGTTTTTCTTTCGTACTTTTAGTGACTTCATATCAATTTTAAAAAGTGTGCCGATTCATACGTGTGCTGATTTATAATGGAACCAAAAGCTACGCATCTCTGTAATTGTACGCATTCATTGCTGCATTCACAACCGTACATATACTAATACATAAAATGAATACTTAATGGGTCGTCCCAAATATTTGAATAAGTTGACCGATCCACGCAACCTGTAAATTTTCCGTCATAAATATAATGTCCTTGTTTATCATTTCTCCGTCTATGATGGACCGAAGGGCCGGTTCTTAGAGAGAAGTTGAAATGTTGCCAGTGCAATAGAAAACATAATTATCCCATTTTATGGGTATTTTTACAATGATTAGGGAATTTTTCAAGTAAATTTAAATACGGTATTTGATTTCATGGCGCCTCTTTAGAGATTGCGCCTAGGTTTTTCGCACAGTGTGAACAAATGGAAGATCCATCGGTTCTAAATATAGAAACCATATAAAGCGTTATTATTAAATTCCTCATTAGAAATTCGGTCACATCCCCCTGCCTCTGCCAGATTTATGTCTCACAGTCAAATAACATATGACGGTTGTTACCATAAATCTAATTTGATAATTTTTACTAGCGAAAACACTCCTCGTTAATAAAACTTCGTACATTAACCCTTCTACGAATATCCCTATAAGCCTTCCTGCCTCTTGAGAACTTTCCAAGTTTGCTTCAAAGATTCATAATTTACAAGTAGCTACTAAGTATGTTAAACAGTATTCTCACCTATACGCAATTTTACGTATATGTATTTCCATTGCATTTTTACCAATTATTTATACCCATTTCATTCGTAAAACCACTTATATCAATAGATAACATTGTTTTATAATGAAATTAGTGGTTTTTATGGCAGAAAAAAACATTTATTGTAAAAAACGCATTGGAAACACTAATATAAAATTAAATGTTAAGAGTTATTTCGTATAAACCACTATTTAATAAATAAATATCAATACCTTGCTTACTTTAATACTTCCTAACCCGATGAGGGAACCATTGGTTTAGAAACATGTTGATATTTATTTATTAAATAGTTGTTTATACAAAATAACTCTTACCTTATCATTTAATTGAAAATGGTGCCACAAAGTGATTTTACCTTAACTGAAAAACAAATATAAAAATGCTTAAAATTCCAGTATTTCTTATGTTGGCAGTATTTTCGCACGCTCTCTTACGATTCTGTATTAATATAATGTTAACAATTTTGCCAGAAGAAACGGTTTTAAATTTTTGGTCTCATTTTAGAAAAGTGGATTAATTACATATATCCAACTGCCTTTCCACGGTTATGGTAAATTATTTCAAATAGAGGATAATTTTTCACCTGGTGGAAAGCAGTAATGGGCATATTGAAGGTTTATCTATGAAATTCATTGGTTTCACAGTCCCAGCGCCGTCCAGTTAATAATGTGGGCTACCTCACGTTATAATAAAGAAGAATTGGTTATTACTAGACCACACATTCAACGTCGCTACTGTGTGAAAGACTACTCAATCATCCGCCTGTCAAATGTGAAGAATTGGTCTTTGGACGCTGAAAACAGTATCAATACCATGAAAGGCAACTATTATCATCACGACTACAGATAGATCTGCGCCTGTGTAAAGGAAACCCGTAAACATATCGGCCCATTCCTATTGACTCACAGTGTATAACACAGGATAACAATATAATAAACACATGGTAGCTTAAATGACAAAGGGTAGCGCAGTAACTCCATCTCTATACAATTTCAAATCAACATCGGGATTTATTTTATAATGCTTCCTTTCAATACGGCAGATAAGAAAGAAATATATAATAATTGCGAACCCAGATTAATAATGCTACCCGAAAATTATTATCATCACTTTGTTATTGCCTTTCACGGGCTATTTATGTTCTGCGGTGTCACGTTAGCCGACATATTTCAAATCAATATTTTGCAATATGTCTGTTTGTAACTACACATGTGATTAAATTGCCTTTTTGGTAACGCATTGATTGTCAAAAATTCCATACATAAATTCATTGCGAATAGGGATTTAAGACGGGAAACATTTTTATTTACTTTGCGTCGAGGAAAAATATTCAAAAGACCAGTCATTGGGCCTCGGGTACCTACTAATACTATAATCTATAATGTACTTGGGTATATAAATATTTGTCTCACTTTTAATAATGGCCCACGTATGCAATTACCTACATATGCTGTTGAGAAAAACGCAAAAAAATACTAAGTCTGTCGATTAAATATGTAGATATGTAATTTTCCATTGAAGATATTATAAACAAATCTCAAATGAAACATGAATCAAAACAGACACAAAAAAGGCAACGGTCGTATCTGGGACTCGATTCAGAACCTCTCGGTATATAAGGACTAGCTCTCTACCAACTAGGCTAATGCCACCTTATATTCAGTCATTTTTATCGATATCATATTTCATTTTAAATACCATTAACATCATCTCCAATTAATTCCCATCTTTATGTATGTCCGTAAGATTCTTCCCGAATTTATTTGCAATCTAGATAGTGTCTTGGTTATACCTATCTGATTTTTTATTTATATTGGACATATATTTACTTTTTTAAGCCTAGGATTAATGTTCTATTTTATTGTTATTACAATTTTAATATTATTATTATTATTACAATATGGTTTATAAGCTTAAATGATTTATTAAAATGTAGATTATAAACTTAAATATGTTAATACAATAAGGTTTGTAAGCTTCAATAAGTTATTACAATGAGCTATATACGCTTCAACAAGTTATTACAATGAAGCTTATAAGTTTCAATAAATTATTACAATAAGGTTTATAATCTTCAATAAGTTATTACATTGAGGTTTACAAGTCTCAATAAGTTGTTACAATAAAGTTTATAAGCTTCAATAAGTTATTACAATAAAATTTAAAACCTTCAATAAGTTATTCTAATAAAATGTAATCTTTCATTACACTATGTATTTTGATCTTATATCTCGATTTAAAAAAAGTATAGGTAAGTAGATTATGAACTCTGCTTCCTGGTTGATGAATATTATTACATAGCTAATTGGTAGGGTAAATCATAAAAATTATTATGTAATTAATGTATTATAAAGTTTATGTCATTGGACGTCGATCAGTGGCGATCTCCAAACGGCCGGTCAGTGGCTGAGTTGGCAGCGCGTCTGGGTTACTTGAACAAAACAATAATGTGTTACACGGAATGACGTTAATTAAAGTAGATTTTTTGCATGTCTCTTGAAACCTTCAAGGTTTGTGTTTAAAATATCAAGAGAGATGTTATTTAGCAACACCATACCCCCTGTTATGCTGTTCTAAGCTAACACGTCTGTTCTACCATAGGGAATGCATATCAAACCGTGGTGCCGCTCCTGGTAATAGTTGTTTGGTACAAACATCTTATGGCATTCCGGGAGGTATGGACTGTCTATCAAATGATGTATACTTTTGTATGCCATTACTGCAAGGGCCCCACTCCTTCTAGACTGGAGACTTTCGTAGCGTATCTCAGAAAGCAAATCTTCATGGTGCATAAATTTCGGGTACTCGCCGTGCATTCTCATAAATAGATATCGCAGATTTTTTTAATAATTTTTTCTAACATTTCTATAAACTTTTTTTTGGTATGGGGACCATACTGCAGACGCGTACTTAAGTTGAACATAGAAGTCATGACTTCGGGTTTAGTAAACTACCTTATAACAAACCCTTATAATTTTTAACACGATGCAGACAAATGCAATATATGATCTGAAAATGTAAGTTTGGAATCAAAGACTTCCCCAAGGTTCTTTAGGGATTTAACGGATGAAAATATATCTTCCCTTATTTTATAAATAAATTTAACAGCATTTTTCGAGCACGTACACATTTTTTAGTATTAAATTATAATTTACTATCGTCAGCCCACGCGGTTATTACATTAAAGACTAGTTGTAATTTAATGCAATACTTCCGCACTCCTTCGTCGATTAATATCAAGAACAGTAGATGCCCTAGATTTGAACCCTGTGGTACTCCAGAGAATGCAGTGAATTCCCTAGACTCGTGACGTTGATGCAAACATATTATTTTCTGTTCGTTATATAGGACAAAAAAAATATGAGAGGTTCGGAAAACCCGACTTTGTGCATATTTTTTAAAAGAATTTATTGATCAACATATACTATAGATCAAATCTGATGGCGGTTGTAAGATTCTAATCGGTTTAAATATGGTTTGTGTGACATAATATAAATACATATAGGTATATACTGCAAATAAGATAAATTTTAATTATTAAAAAAACCTGTGAACTAGTTCTACAAGTAGGTACATAGATTTAGGCTAAGCTCTCACAATGCGTTGTCATTTTCCTAAGATATTGACCAAAGTAAATGTACGACTATTATTGAAACACCATCCTAAGTAATTGATAGCTATGATCCCATTATCCTATCTGCCTGTTGTAAAAATGAATTCTAAGCGAATATTAACAGGTTGGCAACAGCCAGGTTACCTAGATTTCCTTTCAAGTCGCCGTGTTAACACTAGTGTCGGCCTCGCCAAGGAAACTTTTTGCCGCGTGAGTGCATCGGAGAAGCCGCGAACTCCGTTATTGGATTATGGGGGATTTAAGGCAAAAGTAATTACCGTGTGAAATATGTTATGGACACAAGTCGATTACATCCTTTTGAAGAATATCGCATTAACTGATCTAGTATGCGGGAAAATTCTGGTCGTGTTTTTTAATCAATATTTCATAGTGTAAGGTAGATTACTTGAATAGAAAATAACAAACTTGATTTTCTAGCGTTATTATCCTGCATTTTGTAAAAATATTTCTCTAATTCTTATAAGACCATTTTTTTTAAATACCTCGTTTGCTTTGTGAGGTAAATTACATATACATATTTAGAAATAAAAAAGAACAACACGAAACTCCCTAATGGAAAAAAAAAGAATAGTTTATTATATTGTTTATATTTAATTATTGAAGTAAAAATGAAACATGAAACCGAAAAGATACAGAAAAGAAAAATATACCAATAGCAGCTGGAACTCAAACCCAGGGCTTTAAGATTTATCTGGGACCTTTCGCTCTAATCCACTAAGCTACGGTTACCCCAATCCGTCCCGTCATTTATTTCAGTATTATACTTCGATTTTTAAGAACTGTTATTATCATCTTTAATTAATTCTCATGTATTTTTTTACTACTACCTTTTTAAGACTACAAGATTCTACCCGAATTTATTTGTAATCGTTATATAGTGTTTCGAATATACCTATCCGATTTTTATTTAAATGGGACAACTGTTGACTTTTTCCAGAAGTCTACTATTAATAATTTTTTTGGAATGACTTGTTGATAGTTTTTTTTTTTTTTCATGTTTCATTTTGAGAGTTGTTAATATTATTTTCAATGTTTAAAAATATATTACAATGAGATTTATAAGTTTCAATAAATTATTCCAAAAAAACGAACATATTCATCGCACAAAGAGTGTCGTGATATACGGTTTTCAATTTTATAGATGCACATGGGTTTCTTATGAGCACTAGTTTTCCCGCATATTCAGAAATTCCGATAAGTTTTCCTTTCGGACCGAAACACTTGCATTGCGCAAAAAACTATATTAGTAGATTAAACATTTGATTATTAAAGTTCTTACACAGAAGATTTTTAAAATCTCGTTTACTCCGACGGCACATTGTCTACCAGAAATTGTGCGGGTTTCACTCCCACCAATAGTGTAATTGAAACCCGCACAATGGTGCGAAGCTACCGCATTGCAAAACCGTAATTTATTCTGTGAGATACCTCAGCCGAGAATACCGCCGCCGCGTTTGTTGGGAGTAACAAAATAATTCGTTGCATTGTTGTCATTATAATACAATAAATTTGTATGTTAACATTCGGCAAGCTCCCCGTGTGGTCTGAACAAATCCCTCGAAGGCCGACAAGTGTGCCTTTATACCCATTGTGAGGGTGGTCGCCGCACAGCGAGCGATACCAACTACCGACTACCCTTTCCCAACCAAACTTGTTACCCCCTAGACCCGTTAAACAGGGGATGCTGTGCATTGGAGATTTTATCGATGCGTTGATTAGATCAAATCCTCTTCATAATCTCAAAGATTTAATAAAATCAGCTTTATCTTCGTAATGCTATAGGATCACGAAAAATATCAAAACTGTTTTCTTTCACGTAATATATTATGTAAATGTAAACAGTTTTGTCAATATCAAAAAAATTTCCAAGGTTATGAATAACCTGACATTATTAGAAATTCTTCTACTACCATAATTATGAGTGGAAAATGTTGCTTATGCAATGATGGAGGACTTGGGTGCATGAGAATTTAACCCGCAACGCCTGGGAGGGAGCTCGACGATTTGGACCACTCGGACATTAATAGGTCAACCGAATAACAGAAAAGTACATATGTTAAAAAGTATCTTCCGTTTAAAACAAAACCCATGAACACGTATTTTAATATGTATTCATTATTGGTAAATGTGGAAAAAATCATTCTTACACTTTTTTGAAAATTCGCTGATAGACCGATTAGAAAATGAGGTCGACACTGTGTTTAATATTCCTAAAAACACTTAGTTATACTCATAATAAACGTAGTCTTCAAAAGAAAGAGTGGGAAGGTTAGTACCTACGCATAATTTCGTACGTCAATTATTTTTAAAAAATGTGAAAACATTTTAAACAAACATATTTTCAAGCTCACATTAAAAACACATAAAATGCTTTATTTTTTTTTTTTCTAAAGGGTAGAGGTGTACTGTTCCTTTGGTGTTTTCATTAAAGGGCTTTATTACAAATTATGAATCTGTTCAATTAAGGGCTTCAGAAGAGCCACAAATGGGGGGTCGTTAACACTCGTTCAAAATTATTATTGTTCAAAAAAGTGAATTCGTGATTTATTCTCAAGGGGTCGAGTGGATGACATTTCGTAAGATCAATGACGATTTTTAATTACGATTCGCTTAGATTGAAAAACCTTTATTTTTGATTACGGGGCAGCCACCTGGGGAAATAATATGAATAAAGGACATAATCTGCGAAGACGTTGATTGTAGCAACAGACCGACCAATCCCAATATTAAACATTGATTACCGAAGGCTAGCACTATTGTCGGTTTATCGACGTACCCAAACAATAATCAGGTTGAGTTTCGGGAATTTACAAAATATTTAGTAATACATTTTACAGCTGAAATTTCATTATAAATCATATTATAATATATCGTCTATGTGTTTGTCATGAAACAGCAAAAACTCTCGACCAGAGAGCCTTAGCGTAATGAAATTTGCACTGCTATTTTATCTGAAGTATGTAGTTCAATGCCATAGTTTTCAACTCACATTATCAGAAAATTGTCCAAAAATACTGCATTGTTGGGTTCCGGTTTTTTACCTATACCCTTTCTCTTTGTCGTCGTCTGTCTGCCACAAAAAATTTTCCTATTTTGGGGGCCTTATATTCAATAACATTAAAAAATCAATTCCGCAGCCATCGTATTTAAAAGCAAAGAACTTAAGCGCTATATCACTTCGGTAGTCATGTAACATCGAAATCATAAGAAACCTGAAGTAAATTATTCAAACCAAACCCTTGGCATAATTGACCCATTCAGAGGGAGTGATATTTTTTCACAAGTGCAGTAGCAATTTTGCGGTAAGTGGGTTGAGTGGAAGCGATAAAGATGTTGAATTGTTCGGGGGTGAGGGCGAGGGCGTCGAGGGTAGATGGAAGCCGAGAAGGGCCATTCGTGTGAAACGCAGCGCGTAATGGACAACCATACCTACCCCTACCTAACGTCAGCTACCCTGATACTCTGCTACCCTTGTTGAGCAGCCCAACGGGGGGTAATCACAAAGTCAATAGATGGAATTTAACCACGGTTTGAACACTGACTGCTGATGAAATGATTCATGAACAATTGAATGAAATTTCAATAAATTATCCGCTTAGGTAGCTACCGATCGAAAAATGTGTACAGATCTCTATATCGTTGATTGAATCAATGAGACCTATTTCATTTACTCGTACCTACCTACCTTATTCGTTGTATTTTCATATTATGAGGTACTTTTTGTTATGTTATTATGTAAATCTTTTTGCAAACCCTAAACAGGACTCAACTGCCTTGAATTGTAAAATATCTAGATTTTTTTTCAGTTTTCTTACACTTTTGTGACGTAGGAAGCGATAAAAAACTTACACCTACCTACCCTGTCAAGATCATAATCTGTTTACCGTAAAATTCAACAATACGGCAATGAGAAATAAGTTTTATAAAATAAAATATAACAAAAAAATCGTAAAAACCTTTCACTTCACGTATTTCACGGTTTCATGATTATTTCACGAATATTTTAAATAATTATTTAAAATTAAATAATGATAACGTATTTTGTTTAAATCACTATTTTAACAAATAAATATCTGCATTTTTATCATTGAAGAAAATAATATTAACATAACCTAAATGAAACATGAAAACGGAAAAAAACAACAGAAAATAAAAAAGATTTCAGTCGCATCTGGGACTCGAACCCAGGACCTCTTCCTATCCGGGCCAACCTTAGCTAAGTTGGTAAAGCGGTTACCCGGGTTTAGCGGGAAAAAAATACAAATACAGGATTAATTAAACCTTCACAAGTAAACACACAATTTATACAACATACATAATATGGCAAGCAATCCATTAGCTACGACGGTTCAATTTATACTGTTGCTTTCCAGACGAAATTAAAAAAAGAAAAATGTTTAGATATTTTTAAAAAGAAAATGTTATTTCTAAAATTTAATGAACAAAATAATTAAAATGTTTAAAATCGTAAAGTATTTACTTTGGTAATCAGTCTAGTTAAGTAAGTGAATATGCAATTGTCTTTTTTCTGGATTAAAAAAAAATCCTATATCTACCAACACGTTAATAATCGCATACATTTTGATAAGATGCATTATATGATAAATACACTCCACCCCAAAGCCCTAACTGGAAAGAAAGGTTATGAATACGATAATTTTCCAATTAAAGTATTCAATAACGACAGCCGTCGGCTTATCAAAAGGCTCATAGAAACGACGCCCGTCGCGACGCTGGCTCTCAAGATAATATCAGAACATGAACGTCACCGCTTTTTAAATACATCATCTGTATATCCAAATGAAAACCTACAAGTTGTAGGTACTGCATTTCATATTAAGGGTATATCTCGTAAACGTTTGCTGTAAAAAAAAAAGAAAATAACAACGAAACGAAAACGATAATTAGAAATAAAATTTTTAGAATCTATTTAACGTTCAGGACTTGATGAATAACAAACTTTCGTTCAACAAGGCCAGAGATCTGTAATTTTACGATTTAATAATTAACTTTTAGCTTCAACGGATTCCAGGGCTCAAGTTCAATCAAAATTACAGATTTTAATTGTGTAAGCTTTTCAGAAATAGTACCGTAGAAGAAAATAACATTATCAGGTAATCGAAAAATTCACAGAAACTCAGATTATGAAGCATTAAAAGCGAAACATAAAAAAATAAACAACAGTAATTTTTTTCATGTTGAATAATAATTCGAGACTTTATTTGAAAGTAATCTTCCAACCACAATAGCTTAAACACGCTTAAATCAGTTAAGTGAAACAATTTAAAACAGTGAACACATTGAAAAAAACGTGAAAGGTTTTCATTTTCAAATTCGAAGTACATTTTATTAAAACTTATCACAAAAGCCGATTTACTCCATGTTTGAATTTGGTTTTTCTGTTTTTTGTTGAAGTTTTGTTTGCTAAAGTTAATGAAACAAATTATATTTTCTAATAAATCTGATACTACAATGAAGCCGTGCAAACCCAATGACCCTAGAGAACATTCTGAATACGATGTCGGTGCTTTAGAAGTACGAGTATATTGATAAAGCCACTTTAATTTGAGGAATCATTTCAGACGCTGTGCTTTAATTTGGTTTGCATTGTCGGGGCTTCTCTAGCCGACAGAATCTAGTAAGGACGAATATACTTCGGGTTCTTTTCCCATTATCGCATTGACGGAGGAGTGAGCCGGATCAATTTCGAAATATAATTACTTGCCTACTCGAAAGTCGTGTAAAGGCGTCAACGAACTAAATGTTCAAACAATATTATTTTTATTCCCTTTTCGAAATCTGATATAGATTATTCGTTATGTTTATCTTTAATGTTATTCACAATGTTTACAATGTACCTATCACGCCACCACCCAGGGGCGTGCCATCCATATATACGCAAAGCACTGCCTACCCTACTTTACTCGCATAAAAATATCAATAACATTAAAATTTATAACCTTGACTCGGATTGAAACGGATTGCAGTCTTTGGAGCACAGACGTCAGGTGGGAATGCTGTCCTTGTTTTACCGGTATTTTAATGGAAGATGCTCTGAAGAACTAGCGTCATTGATCCCCTCGGCACCGGTGCATAGTCGGGAAACACGCCAAACACGTGCCCAACATTTGCACACAGTCGACATTTGTCATATGCGAACGGGTCGCTTTTACGACTCGTTCCTGTGTTCAACAGCTCGGCTGTGGAACGATCTGCCGGCCTCTGTGTTTCCTCCATCCTACAACATGGGTCTCTTCAAAACCCAAGTTGACTCCAACCTATCCTCTAAAAGACCCTCCACACAGCATCCCCAAAGATGATATAGGCCTTGAGGGAAATTATTTCCTTCGGGGTCTCCTGTGTGGTGTTACCGTAAAAAAAATAAAAAGATTGCCAGAATTCAATCTACACTTTCAAAAACGTTCCAAGTTGGACAGTCAAATTGTTCTTACTGTAAAATATTTTTTTTTGTTTTAAAAAAGAAAAAAAAATGTAATAATAATGACACGCGCGTGTAGTATTAACTAAGAATCGCAGCGCCGCACCTAACGTACTACTATAAGGTGTCAAAGGTAGGAACTAAGTATACAAAATGAAGCACACGTCGTATTCAAATATTGTCTTTATTCGACACAAAAGATGTACATGTATGCGCGATGCTCATTCGGGGGAGGACTCGTTTGTGTTAGTGCCTGAAATGCCGTACCTTTCGTTACAAATATACCCCCACTTTCAGCAAATACAGCAATCAGTGCCACCTATTGCTACCTCTACGCATTAGTACAACTTTACTAACAAAATAATAATCGAAATAAGATGTTGACTTTCTTTCGTGCAATTGTGCGGTCGAATATTATTGTTGCGAATTGCGACTGTTTCTAAGTTTTACACACCATTTTAACTATGGAGTTAACTATCAGTTCAGAGAAGATACCTACGTTGTTTTCGAGATGAATGCTTAATCGACAAGTTGATGTCCTTCTTACTCATTTCTTCTTGATGATGTTCCTATCTATGTCCCTACGCAAGATATTTTACTTGAATCAATAACAGGAGAAAATACGTTCATAAAATAAAACGCCGTGACGTTGGGTAGGCACCTACCTAATTTTACTTTATAACATCAAGCCAACCGGTTTCGGCTCAAATGTGTAAAGTCAAAACAATGACACTGATATGCAGTGTTATATATAGTATCAATTTTACATCGTTCTAATAATGATCGATCACAAATATATACTATTTTTCAAAACACTCATTGTTTACATATTATTGTAATGTCTTTAACTTTTGTACGACAGCATTTTTCATTTAAGAACTTACTTGGGATGGCGGAATAATAGTCAAGAGATTGTGGTGGACAATGTATTATCTTCCGAAGACTTTTGTAGGCAAAATTTTAATTAATTTTAAAGACAAAGAAGATACATTTAGCCATTCTGGCATCTATAAACTTAATTGTAACGGTTGCCCGGCAATTTATATAGGTAAAACCGCGAGAAACGTAAACATTAGAGTCAAAGAACATATTAGATGCTTAACAAGTATAGGTTTTTCAGAATTCGCCGAACATTTAATTAATACTAACCATAATTTTGATAAAAATACAGGAGTACAATGAATACATAAAAATGGAATAGGTCTCTTTTCCTCACTTTCTCTGTCTCCATTATGATATCTCTGTATTTTAATTTTAGTTTATATGTGTATATTCCTGAAGAAGGTTGAGTACAACCGGAACCGGTCGAATGCAGAAATATATATAAAAATAAAGTGGCTTAAAACAAAAACATTTTTCATTTAAATTATTTTATTTATCCCGATGAGGGTAGTTTTGCTTCTGAAATACATATGTAGATATATTGAAAAAGGTGGTGTAAATAAAGTTATTCTTATTACTTTATTAATGCGTTCTCTAGGTTGATAGGTGATGATGACGAAGAGATACTTTACAATATTGCACGATCTTACATAACTACAGTGTCGTTCTTCTTTCACACTGTCTCTCTCATGCAAGACGCCAGTCACACGTTCGTTACAATAATTGGATGTCACTTCACTTCCAAAAAATGGGTTGCAAAAGTACAGCTTGGCAAATAAAATGTAGACATTTATTCAATTGGAACTACAAACTTGCATTATCATGACAACATCAATGTATTTATTTATTCATTGTTTGTATTTATTGAAAATGAACAAACCAATACCTAGTGGAACAGGGGAAGTGATTTACCGCATATTTCAGCGATGTTTAGCACGTTTTCAAGGGAGGAAGCTTCTGTCCAAATGGTTACAAACTGTTGAAATTACTGATATCGTGTCTGTTAACAAATACGTACTCACAGTGGAAACTATGTTGCGTAATGATGTCACCTTCATAAAGCATTAAATTAAATTAAGTTAACATTTTATTCTGTTGTCTCCAGGTGTGGTTCAAGAACCGTCGCGCCAAATGGCGCAAGCAAAAGCGCGAGGAGCAGGAGCGCCTGCGCCGACTGCAGGAGGACTCCGGCCCCTCGTGCGCACCACCGCCCCCCCTGCCGCCATCTCACCCCGCCCACACGCACCCCACTCACAACCCGCCCCTGCACTACTCGGACGAGGACTCTTCGGACCTGGAAGTGGCCTAGAACCAACTCGGTTCACTAAACCCAACGCATCGATAAGTTTCTGATATCTCCAAAATTGTTGAATTGATATACACTGATCGTTACAAGCCGAATGGTGCATGTGTCGTCAAATGGGTACATTTCAGAAAAACAAACCAACAAAAAACATGCCATTAATTAAGTACCTGCTTCCACCGATATCATTTTTTTTCCATTCATAAAATAAGCCGAAAACACCTAATGATTAGTAGAACAGATGCTAGCTGTTAAATGATTTTTTCACTGTTTTCGCTTTCTTGTAAAATAGTGGCAATCACTTGCTTTTGGTTTGAGGCGGTCGATATGAAAAGAACTTTAAAATCAAGGTGTTATCAATTGAGGCCACAACACTTATAGATTACATTATTTCACTAACGACTAATAGTTCAAGAGATGACCATCTAATATCCTAACCAATACGTCACCTCCACCAAATGAGTACTGGGCGTTAACACCATATAAGATTAGTAAAAAAAAGTCTTGACAAGCAAATAAATAGATTTATTTGCTTTTCACGTCCTCATTGCACTCATATTGATGCATAGATCCATCTGCATGTAATCATTTAGGTTGTCAAAATAAGATGCAAAATTCATATTATTATTTAACGGGTAATTTAGTAGTATTACTAGAAGGGTATTTTTTCGCTAGAATAATCGCGTCTGTCAAGGAATTCTCCTCAATTTAAAGTTGGCCGACAATTCTATTCAATTCTTTATTCATTTTAAAATTTTTACAAATTTTACATTTTAAGGCATTTTTAAAGATATTATTGGATAAGACAATATCCAAAATAATTACTTCTAAAAAATAATAAAAATTAAAAGAAAGGTGGACATACGAGTACATAATCTCAGTAAATTGCATACAACACATACAGTCATTATACAAGTAGCAACAAAGCTTTATGTTTAAACGTAGCTTCATTGATGCTAAATATGTCGATATCTGAAGTGATTCTATTTAACAGCAAGATTGCCCTCCCCACCGGCATGACCATTAGCAAGTTGGTCCTGCAGGGCGGGAGATAAAACAGTTTATGCTCTCGGTGACGGAGATAACCACCGGGAACATAGAAATTAATGCTCTCCATGATAGCTGAGTTTTCAAACCATCCGCGAATCGGTCTGAAGAAATGTGTACATCCCTTATGACCTGCAGATGGTTCATTCTGAGCATACCTAAGATAAAGTTGGTAGGATAGAGACACGAGTAGTAGCCATACTCCCTCAGGTAGAAAAAACTCAAAATTTTCTTCTGAACTCCAACATGAGGGAATACTTCACCTGATGTGGGCTCCAAACCACCGACCCACTCTCAAGTCTACTAGACGGATATATTCGTAAACAGGGAACCCTTATCTACATTCTGGTAATTGTGTCATTGTGGTAACGGATGGGTTATTTCATCACCTTTGGAGGTGACCTTTCAGGTCATCTGTCAGGTATTTGCGCCTATGCAAAAGTTGGCAAATGACAATTTTTAATCATAACTAATTAGTCGTCAACTTTTGCCGTTAGTTTTAGTTGGGTAACAGGTTGGTAACTTTCTTCCCAAGAATGACACCGGAAGTGGTCCATTTCCGGGACTCTTCTTGATTAGAATTCTGACAGACGTCGTTTTTTTTACTAATCTTAGGTGTTAGCGCCCAGTACTCATTTTGTGGAGGTGATGTATCGGTTAGGTTATTTGACAGTCATCGCTCGGAGTATAACACAACATAACTTAACATAATGCCTTCCTATTCCACACTCTGCGAAACTACACTGAATCAATGTTTTGTACTCGGGTCAAAGGATGCGAGGCGAATCATCACAGTGGAGGGGGTAATGGTTTGGAAGACATACTGATATTGTGCGAACGCGATCATTGCGCAGCCAGTAATATTCCAAGCAACTACTAGGCGATACGAAAGTGAAGAAAGTAGCACTCGGGCTCCACTGCCTCGAATAAGACTCGCGGAGAGAGTGGAGGTATTATGTAAAAGATATATGAATGTACATATTCTGAAACATGGTTTTCATATTTTTTCTAGATATTGTACCCATTAATCTAGATTACCCAAATTGTGGAAGCGGCAGAAGTAGGTCTTACAAAATTTTAGAAGAGCTAATAAATGTTATTGGTTCTATTGAAGCAAATGTAAATAAAATGAAAAATAAAATAAACGTCGTTTTAAGATACGACTACGAAAATTGTAAATAAAATATGTTTAGATATAGGTAACAATGTAAAATATTTATCCAATAATTATTGTTAGGAAAAATTATAGCGAAACGAGTGTGAATATTATTTGATAATACTTATGTAAACTTTAAACCTTGTCGATTATGATGTTAAAATTATAATATGTACATAATTCAAATCGTCAGATAAATATATCAAAGCTTTTAATCCTTAGATACTTGTAGGTTATACTTATATAACTCTCTAGAGATGAATCCAATCCAAATATTTTCATTTACATCACCTAAGAGCTGTGACCTGTGTAGAGGCGTAGCTAAGGGGGTTCATGGGGGCCATATTCCCCGGTCGCCAGACACGGAAGGGCGGTTGGGGGGGGGGGGCGCCAAAATGGAATCGGATTTTTTCAAGGACTAATTTAAATTTAATTCACACGTAAAACATAATTTTTATTTTTCATATTAAAATATATTCACAATTTTCCCTGGCCTCTTGGTTTCTAAAATTCTAAAAGATATCACCGCTAAATATTATTTTGGCAATTGAATTCTGAATGACAAAAATTGACAGCTCTTATTGGTGTTGCTGTGATCAAAAAATGTATAAGTTGCAAAAAACAACTTTGCAACATACCCATTGCGGTAGGAATGTTACGAATGATAAAAATTAACTGAATTTATTTGGACTATGGTCAAGAAAAACAGAAATTGCAAAAAATTTGTCTAGCCTACGTTCATCGTTGATATAATTCATACGCCACTACAATATACTACCAAATTATTACTCTTATAAGATTTGAAATAACGATGCGTATTTTCATTCGTTTGGACCGCCGGCTTCACTGAAAAAACCCTAGTTAAATGACTGAAAATTTTAAAAATTTTAAAGTTATTATTATTAGAATTTCATTCAAACTTATATTAACCACATGAAACATGTATTTCAATATTCTGAAATATATGTAAAATCGAAGAGGGAGGCGGCATTTGGATATTTAGTTCCCAGGCGTCAAATACCCTAGATACGCCTCTGCACCTATGTATTATTTTATATTATGGTTATAAAATATGTATATAGCCACCTACCGTATTAATCTTAAGTATGTATCTATATATTATTTATATTGTGAAATATAAGGAAAATGGTTTTGAAAATGATAATACACAATTGTTTATGAATTGAAAAACACGTTTAAATTTGAATTGTCTGCCAAATCAAGATGTTAAAACCTTTGTTGAATTTACCTTTTTTTATCATTTCATAAAAAAATATTATAAATGGGGTTCATTATATTTCTGTAATAAGATGATTAAATATTCCCAGTCATATTGTGCTTACAAAAATGTTTTGTACATACTGCACCAGGTATTTGTTACTCAAAATTACGTAAAATTAACAAAATATAATTGTTCGCAAAGCTACCAAAATTCTTCTCGGGGTGATTATTCTCCCCCAGGAATGAAGTATAATTAAGCAATTGTTTAAAAAGAGCTTATTTTGGAAGCGGTATACTCAGGCCATTTGGCTTACAAAAGGTGTGGAGCGGTTATTTAAGGCACCTACTTAATTATTTTTAATTTGTGTAACTCCAAATTATTTTTAGATTATGTATTTTGCAATCAAATTTGAGTTCGTTACTCTTCGAACCCTATGGGTGGCAACAATGTTAGCCAAAGCTTAGAACTGTGACTTTTACAAAATATTTAGTAATTTTCCTCTTCGACGATACATGAAATGTAGCTTCATAGTAGCGATTTCATCTCTCCTAATTGAGTTGTCACGAAATTGCTCCGTGTGATGGGGGCTTTAAGAATTCATAACTACACCTATGTTCGTAATTTTAAAATGCTTAATGTAACAATTTCCTATGGTACTTTCCTGAAATCTATACCGACGATATATGTATAGGTATGTTTTATTGGGGAATTGCAAGCATTGTTTTGTCTTATTCAAAATTTTATAATTTTTCAATCAAATTTGGATTGATCTGTGTAATATTATTTATTTATTATTTAAATATACCTATATCTGTATTATTAAATTATATTGATATTATATTTGTACATAACTTAAATATAAATACTGTGAACTGTGATCAATTTAGATTAGGATGTTGACACGTGTTTCTATGTCAGTATCGAAAGGTAATTTTTTAAGTATTAGACAAAGTCATGTTTTTCACTTTGAAAATTACCCTAAAATAATATTTCCTAAACGAATATTTCTTATAATATAAACAAAAACTCGCCCTTCTCTTTTGCAATAGATATAGTATTTCTTCAAAAACTTTGTTCACAATGTTACTCGACGTTGAATGAATCTTCCTACCGTAACATGCATGTGGGTCTATGATGAAAACGTGTTGATAATCGGAAGAAATCCCACTGGAACCTATTTCGTATCGAATCAATTGCTGGAATATGAAGTTTTTCACCATTCCCTTTAATTACGAGCAGGTACCACCAAAGAATGAAAATTCATGTTGGTTAGAAAAAAATAACATCACTCGCCTTTCTTTTGCTGTTTAAAGGCTAGAAAAATATACGATTTTTGTTCCCAGGCAGGTAACGATTGTCGATTCTTTTCGTCTACTTACAACTTACTTGCAGTTAGTTTTAAATATTTCGAAATTACTGACTCATGCGAATAAATTTCGAAATGTTTTTATGGTCATGCCCGTCACTATATACAAATGTTCACCCTATAACTGTAATTCCCAAGGAGGTTAAATATAGTAGTAACGCCAAAATGATAATAATGTTATTAAGTAGGTGCATGATTCTGTCATAATTGTACATAATTTAAACTGATGTTTCGTAACCCCGTGCATGTAAAATTGGACTCCCGTATAAATATATAAATATGTATGGAGAAAATAATCGTTAGATCCTTAGTTGGAACTTGCCTATGTGGATAGTAATAAAATGTTATAGGAAATACCTGTGTAGTTTCTTGGGTAGATGAATTTATTTTCATAAACTTATCCACGTAGGTACTCAACCAGCTCAGGAAAACAATATGCTCTCTCACTCTTGTATTGGCATACGATTATGTAAATCTTATTGAACTATTGACAATTGATGTAATATTTGAATCTTTGATGTAAATATAATGTTTAGCACAATGTAATATCACGAGTATTTGTAATGGATGTTTTAGGTATTAGATAATTTAATATAAAATAAAATACTCATAAACACAATGAATCTGTCTCATTACATTTCTTTTGAAAAGTTTTACAAAAAAACAGGAAATAGTACAACGTGACAATCGAATACCCCTTTGAAAATTGCATTTCAAAATAAGTTTCAATTAATATTTTCGTAGTTGAGAGTGTATTTTAAATGGATGTTGAATACCTACCATTAAAACTTTTCGACCACAGGATAAATCCTTACCAACATTGATGTGCTTAGTTTTTTTTTTGCACTGGCACACGGTAAAAAGGGTATTTTAATTCAACTTACAATGAAAATATTCTCTGAAATTAAATAGAAAAATTTCATCAAACTTTATTTATTTTTCAACAATACAAACAATATAGGTAGTGGAAATAGACAATATCATAGTAAATTTTATGTTCGTCGAGAAAATTATTAGAAATTGTAATAAAGTCAATCTGCTGTCTGTTTTTAGACGTTATATTGAACAGACAAACTTATATTCTAAACATTTTTTTTTTGATTTTTAGACATACACATATTGACTAGCATAAGTCAGGGGTGCTGTATACGCAATAGGCTGCGAGTATGCGGCTAAGTAGGGCAGGGGGATATAATACGAGGAACTGTAGGGGGAGGAGTTGAAACTGTAGGTAGAGTAGGCACCAGGGTAGCTCCATTCAACCTGGCCGACAACACAGCAGGTCACGGCTAGTAGGAGGATTATCTGAAAAAATAGTAAAATCTGTTTATTTGAAGCAGCTAAATTTCTTAGGATAATGAATTTTGCTAAACTGATGTTATTTGTACCTGGAATTTCAAGGTCAACGTAAGTAGAATGTAAATAGAAATCAACAATATGTAATTAAGAAGGAAAATAGGATATACGCTGACGATACAAAGAAGATTACAGGAAAAGTAAGTAAAAGGTAAGAAAAAAATAAGATTATGGTAACAAGAAGGTGGGAAGAATTTCAAGTGACCCGCCAGGTAAGTATGGTTCCGTATAATATTATCTGCCTGTACATAAAAATAATAACATATATATTTCAACGCGGCATCACGTTCATTGGTCAAATGCATTGCACATGTAGTTTGATATTACAGATCGATGAACCGGTGATTGCAAGTCGTTAGGTTACATAAGTGGTAATAATAGATTGTGTATAGTAAGTGATAAGTTAGTGCATTGGGAAAAAAAAGAAGAAAAAAATTGTATAGCGCCCTTGAGGTGATTTTTCACAAAAACGGCACCATACAAATCATCAAAATATAATAATAATAATTAAAAAGGTAAACAGGATCTAAGTAGACAGTAATGAGAAGATGAATAGAACCTAATCCGAAACTAAGAAGAATGTTATAAGTTGTCAAAGTTGTATCTTAGTTGAGAATGAGTAGAAAATCAGAGTGGCTATCACCTGTCACAAAAAAATATCCAACAAAAAATACTGAAATAACAATAGTGAACACGCCAAGATCTAATGAAAACCGACAACGTTTCATAAATCAAACCAATGTGTGGTGCTAGTTTTTTAAGAACAATTTTAAATTAATAAGACCATAATTATCGATAACCTGAAATATACGTAAATAAAAAATTAAAAAAAAAATAAAAAAAACAGGTTTTTAAAAATTATTTTTAAGAAATAAATAAACTTACCAATTTAAGCATTGTAAAAAAAAGACTGAAGGAGGAAAATCTCAAACTCAAATCTCAACTAGCAAGATTACTGTGTAAGACAATCGACGGCGTAGTGACAATGATGGTTTCCTGCTCTGCGTTTTTATACTCATGTTATTTGAATATGAATGGCTTTGTTTTATTCGATCATCCGGCACTAACGACCAAATTAGCTCATTTCGGTCACGCGAAAAGCCAGTTGATAATACATTTAGGATGATACATTCCGAGTATGAGATTGACGAATGTGACTTAACGATAAACAATTAAAGAGTGAATCTTCTGGAAACGGACAGTATTTGTATTATTCACCTAACTTATTTATTTTGTGGCCGATGTGAACCATACAATAAAAATTAAATAAATTGGGAACTAAGAACCTTAAGCAGAATACAGCATGCAACTTGCAGATGAATTCATTGATTTAAGAAGAGTAGTGTAGAAAGTTGACGAAGCAAGTAACAAAAATGGACTAAGGCAAAACAAGGCACCGAATTTAGTCATTGACAATAACATAATATTTCACAGCATAAACATTTAGGAAGCTGGAAACTCTTCTGTAACCGACACCTTCTGTGTGTTTTCTAAAAAATTAAACTTCTTTACAACCTTAAACTATACAAACACTCGTAAAATAACACTTAAAAGACAAGCTTTCGAATTGTGATTCTATCATCGGAGTTTGCTTGTGCCCCTGCATTACGCATCTACGATGAAATTACGTGAATTTCGACGCCATTGACCATGTAAGCTGTATCTAACCCCTTGCTCCCTCTCTCATAAACCCTGTACTGAGAACTGGACTCTTAAATGGTACGAGAGCCCCTTATTTCCCTTGGCCAGATATGAGGCGGAAAGCCGATCAACGATCGAGAGAGTCAGAGTCACTACTCTACACTACTGAGCTATCCGAGGAGAACTGAGAGTCGGCCGTCCCAACGGCTGGCCTCCCGGTGACCATAAATTCCTTTTTCCTATGTGATCTCCCCCACCTGGGCCTTTTTTTGAAATATGTGTTTAACATCTAAAGCCACATCTCCTGCGAACGTTTTTTCGAAACATTACACAAAAAACCATACACAAAAACATTTGTTTTCACACACATTCCGTCGCCTGCTATAATGTTTTGTTTTGGTTGAAAACAAAACATTTTGCCTAGACTATAAGATGAGTTCACGAATAATCTTTTGAATGTACGAATGTATTTTTATAGGTTTGAATAAAATATCATTGTTTTGTTGAATAAAAAAATATCTAAAAATACAATGTATGTAAAATTAATAAGAAATATATTGTGTACACCACTATTATATAGTCAATGAATGTGTTTATCACGATGATTAAATATGCATATAAGCACGACTTTCTTAATACGCACAAAATTAATCAAAAATACTTTTTCTTGGTTTAATTACGATGTGGAACAACTATTTCAGTCACTGGAGAAGCAAAATTACGCATATTAATTAAATTGTAGTTTCAAGTTTTTGTATGGCTTTTATGATTTATTTTCGAAAAGAACCCAAACTAAGAATCTAAAAACCTATTTTATGTTTAATTAATATTTTATATTAGGCATGTATAAAGTAGGTTTTAAGTTCTTAGTTTGGTTTTTATTAATAATAATAAAAGCTAACAAGAAAACGACGTGCTTATATGCATATTTACGTCACGGTGTATAGGTACTTTATAAACATGAGGTCTGTAATGCTATTACAAATAGCAGGACAAAACAAGAGAATACATAACAGTTCATTAAATTATTATTATTAGTGATACATAAGCAAACTTCTTATAATAATACATTATAATTTTGGTCAGTAAATATAACCTGAAAACCGGCCCGATTTACGATGAAGTATCATCGGACAGGACGCATAGATAGACCCCCACCGTGCGGCGGTTATTAAAAAATTAAACAACCCTTACCCCTTCCCCTCTTCGCCGGCGAGAGGAATGTTTTCCATCGGTGGCGGAAGGCAACAACATTGTGAACGCACACACAAATGTGTACGGAAACGATGTTTTGTTTATTTGTGAAAATGTTTTCAAAAACAGTCACAAGAGGCGTGGCTTAACACATGGTTATTTCGATACACAAATTTCAGAAATACAAAAAATTGCATTTTCCGTGTAATTGTCTTCCTTCCAAAACGTTAAATAAAAAAAATCTAAACATAAAATTGTCTTCAAATGTGACATAGAATCTTCCCCTTTCAGAAAGAAAATAACATGACTATTGTGCCTTTTTCAACATACAAAAATCTTCCTATGAGTCATCTTGGTGTTGTCATTTAAAACATTTTAAACAATCCCAGCTCCCCTACGCCTACTATAAAATATCCGACCGTAAGAGATGATACCTGAAATATATACATATGGAAATATTCAAAATAAATTGAAAAACAGAAATTTTCTATATTCTAAATTTCGACAAATAATTCTTATAATACAATTATTTAAACTTTACAAAGTCTGTAATGTACCTACCTATAATACATATAAATGATATTTATTGATATACCACAAAAGTGACGAAGTGCCCATAAATTTGTTATATTTTTTTATAAAAGATTGTCCGCTGCAAGGAGATTACACTGTAGATACGGATGTGCACGTGAAAATATGCAGATTATATTATTGCATAAATTATCACCAATCCAGATGCAGGGTTAACACGGTGAATAACTAGAGGTATGTACCTACCTATTTATTGTATTCAACCATTTTTAAATAGGTTATTTTTTTAATTGCAAGTATATGTTTAAATAAATTTAAACCCTCAGATTTCTGAAATTTGTTTACATGTCAGTTATAATGTGACCTGTCACATTGATAATTTCATCTCGAAATAGTTTCGCGTTTCGTTCATCCTAAAATAAATTCGCTGTTTTTAAAAATCCCAATTTTAAATACTGTTTTCGAAAGCAGGTGAAACACTCTTTTAGAAGTTAATATTGCAAATTGACAAATACCATCAAAAATATTTAAATTAAAAAAAAAAAAAATTGTCTCTAAGCCATCTTTTTATCATGTAAATCCTGATATATCACTTTACATGAAACTACACTCTTTTACGTTTAATGTTAAAAAAAAAATTAAAACAAATTGACAACTTCAACCGCCCTTTCACAATGCGGGTATTTTTTCATATCGTCAGGAACAATCTTTAAAATCGCTGTTATCAGTATTTTTAAATTCAATTAGAATAAGAACTGGTCAAAATACGTTAATTACGGTTTTATTTAAATCAAAATACTGCATTTGTGGGACAATTTAACAAACAAACGACATAATATCTGATTTTTTTAAAATTAACCTTACCCCTATTGCATTTGACATTTCCCATACAATTTACGCATTAATGACGTGCTACACGAAAACGTTTACAAATAATTTATTTTGTAAAGAATCGTTACATGTTTTTTACTAAATATTACATTAAAATATGTGATTTTATGAATTATCACTGTAGAACGTTCCAATAGGCAATTTGCATAATATTTGTTCACAAAAAATTGTTAGAAGGTCGTAAAAGTGATAAAAAAAGGATTGATATTAAAAACTAGGATGGCTTTTAAAAAGTTTACGTAGAATTTTGTACAGCCGAACATTCTTGTACTTTTATACATCATATTGTACATTCTTGTGAAGTTAGGCCACCCGTTCGTGTGGAAGCCACTTTAAGCATACCTAGCTTAATCTTGTTTGATGTTTGATATTATTATCTTACTTCTCAGATTTAAATTATACTCAAATATATTTATTTAGTTTGATTTTGTTATAGTTTGTACCCTCATCGTTATACTGCTCAGTCAGAATTCCAACGATCTCGTACAAACGTCAAATTCACTTATATACGAGAATAAACTAGTTATACTTCTTACACGTCCATATGTCACATCTGTCAAAATTCAAATACGTTGGACGGAAACGGAGCGGACGCTGTATTTATTGTTTGCATGGATCAACTCTAACTACTGTAAGGTTCAAGATCGTAAAAGTATCTGAAATATGTATATAATGTAAATTAATTTATAACAACATATTAAAAAAGATTAGGTACGTATAACTGAATATGAACAATGACATTTACGTGACAAAACGTTGTTAGAATATACGAAATATTATTATTGCACAAATAATTCAAGGAAATATAATGTAACTATGTTTTATTTTTAGCTTTTCGTATATCTTAGAAAACAGAAAAAATAGCAACTGCTTTGTTATGACATTTCATTTTCGCTCCAATATAATCGATGTTAACATGTCAGTGTTGCTATATTTTGAAAAAAATCAGTGTGGAATTTTATAAAAATAAATAAATAAAATCGTGATTTTTATTTAGTGACGTCACAATCTAAAAAACCGGATTTGATTATTTTATTACTAAAAATGTATAAGTTTCTATTTTTTTAATAACATTTTCGCTGTCTTAGTAGAAACATCTATCCACTCGATTTTTATGCACAATACCGTTCTAAAAGCATAGTGATTTTATAAATCATGAAAGTTTCACAATAATAAATTACACAAATGAAGAAAAAAATATTACAAATAAGTAGTTAACATGTTGTTTTTTAATAATAACATAGTAAAAACAAGCGATTGCGATCGACTGATTGTGGCTATTTATTATAATTATTCGAAAGAGTTTATGGCTAACTTTTAAATGCAAAAAGACAGAATTGTTTTCTCTCTTTTTAATTCAGCTTAAATCATATATCTAACCGTAATACAAAAGGACATAAAACGACTTTTATGAGTCCATCGCAGTAGGTGGCGTAAACGCCACCGTGCAACTAGACTGGTTTTGATGTTTGGTTCTAATCCGACTAATAATATTCCTGAGTTTACTGAAATACTGGTATTACCTTTGTTAGAACCATTTCAACACCCTATATTCGAAATATATTATTTTATTATGCAATTTTATAATTACTACACGGTATTGAAAAGAATAGATCGGGTTTTTATATGCACCTAGACTGCCTAGGTGCCTACTACATGTTCACATCCACGTTTTCACGTGTTAAGGGAAGGTACGTAGTTTTTCACTCAATGGAAAACGGGTGTTGAAATGTGATACTTTTTTTAATATGACGACTCAGTCAATTAAAATCTTCCGCTCACACAGTTCCATACGACACAAGTAAATTGCTTAGCTAGGAAAATTTGATCATATTCATTTACAAAAAAAAAATTATTTCCTTTGTGAAATTTGCTTTAGGTTCTTGATATGATTTTTACCACCCTTATACATTACACTATGTTAATTAGTCATTGCATTATACAGTCTGATTAAAAAAGGGACGTTTAGATGTTTTGGGTATGTAGAGCGAATGTATGAAGAAGGGAGTGTAAGGAGAATATATGACGCGAATGTGAATGGAAGAAGAAGCCGGTACATCCGAGGAAGACATGGCATGATCAAGTGAATCAAATACATAAGTCGGGCCATGTCAGAAGTCGGAAAAACAGAAGAGAATGTATGAGACATTGTATGAATGTGAAAAAAGCAAGAACTATATTCCAAAATCGAGTGGAACAAGGGAAGTTATTTACTGTGTATTCCGGCGCTGTTTAGCTTAATTTCAAACTAGGATACACCTGTCTAATTTTGAAGACGTTTACAAACGCACTACTGAAATGACTGCGAAGTTATTATGGTATGTTGACAAATTTTATCAATTTCGTACGTATTTAAACAATATTTTTGTTGGTTTGTGCTGATTTTTAAACAATTATGTACATTCAGATATGAGGGTAGATTCAAGTTTGAATTCGACATTTTATTGTAAATAAAAAGATCCAGAAGAAAAACTACTTGAGTAAAATGTTCTTGTTTTTTTATATGATTTAGATGGTGATTTTTTTGAGTTGGAATCGGGAAGTCGGAAGCGGGTAGCATGAAACATCGATAAATTGAGAACGAGAAGCTAGCAGAAGAAGCGAGAAGCGGCGAGAAGAAAAACCAAAACACAAATGTTGAAAATTAGAAAATGAAATAAGGAGAAGCGGAAAACAAGAAGAAGCAGAAAGCTAGAAATTAAAACTAACACCCAATCCATTCCTTTAGTCTTATCTATCCTACATTCCCATATTGGCTCTAGGTTACCACGTATACCTCCTAATTAATTTGTGTCCTCCTTCTCATCCTTAGAGCATGTCCTCCAAATTCTAACTAAACCAGTGCCCCCTGGACCCTGGTGCCCCTCTTGTGGTGGGACTCTTTTAATTAGCCCACTCTTACTTAGTTTCTTACTTACACTTTCTCTTAGTAACAATTTTTTGTGTATTTTTTTAAATGACTACAAATTAATATTTTCCTCATTCCATTATTCTATTCACATTTATGAACAATTTTAAATTCACTTCGTGACATCATTTTAAATTAAATACTACAAAATATTCACTTGGACCATTGTGCCCATAAGCCATATTCGTGTTGCCATTTAAAACCCTCTGAACGATCATAGCGCCCTCAATTTTTGTCTTCTTTTAAATATCAGACTGTATATGAACATTATTACGCATCGGTGGGAATAAAAATATGTACTACTTACATTTTTATTTACAATACCATATATTTTCTAAATCAATTATTATTCCTCACCCTCAGCGCTGTATAATAATTAAATTAAAAATTAATTTGGATAAATAATACATATTCTTTTTTCAAAGGATTGGTATTCACTTTGTGGCGTCATCTATATAAGAGTATGATATATAAAAATCAATGTAAGTTTGTTTGTTTGTCCTCGATGTTCTCGAAAATTACTCTACCGGTTTCGCTTAAAATAGCACAGTTCATTTTTATTAGTGCCGAGAAGGTTTAGAAAGTAGTTTGAATGAAATCCAATATGTAAAACAGTTGTTATACCGTTTTAAAATTAGTATGAAAAACATTGAACACTACATGTTTTATTTAGGTTACCCCATAGATATAACACTCTGGTTAGCCACAGATTGCATATTCAAAAGAAGAAGGTTTTTTGGGTAGAATATTTTCAAAAAGGAAAACACGAGTAGGTAGGTACCTACTTAAGAACTTTATGATTTAGATATATTTTGCAAAAATAAACGTTTAGAATGAAATAAAATATTTAAATGAATGTTTCTTTATTTGGAGATACTTACTTTTGCTGTGAAATCAATTATGGCACCATAATAAAAAGCAATAATTCACAACTTCATAACTTATTCCAAAAAAAAAAAATCCCCAGTAAGGCCGGGTACGCATCAGCTAGTTATTAATAAATGAATACAAACACTTTGTAAACACCACTTTTTTAATGTATAAATATGAACATGTTTCGAAAGCGAAGCTTTCCTCATCAGGACAAATAGAATACTAAAAAATAATAAATAATAAATATAGACAAATGTTAAACATAGAATACAATAATGTAAGAATGGACAAATTATAAACATAAACAAACGATGATTAAAGTAGGTAAGTAATTAATCAAAAATGTTAATAAAAATAATTATAAAACATTAAATACCAAATTTATATTAGAAATTAAAAAAGAAATAATTTTTATTATCAATATACATAAAAATAAGAAAATAACCAGGTAAAAAAGTAAAATAATAATGGTTATTATTATTAAAATGTGTACTAGTAATATTATTTTAAAATACATAAAAAAATACTTATTAATATGAAAATAAATTTAAGAGATAGGTATTTAAAAAAATATTTGATTTTTAATAATATTTAATTGACTATTAAATTATTATCTAATTGTAAACCGGTTTTATTCATATGTATAAAATTTAAACCTTCATTTATTTCAAAAGACTGTTTCCAAAATATGGTTGGCACATTCAGAATAATTATTATTACTTAAGCACCTTAGATGCTCCTTTACTCTAATATAAAAATGTCTTGAAGTCTTTTCCTATGTAAAAAAAAATAGTTGCAATCTTTGCAAATTAATTTACATACTCCCAATTTATTTGAAATACATATTATCTTTATCCTCTTTTACAGCGCCCTTGAGGGGATTTTTCATAAAAACGGCGCTATACAAGTCTTCCAAGTGATATTATTATTATTTTTGTTATTTAAAATATTTTTTGAGTGTATTATTGGTTCAAAAAGCCGGTATGATTGTATTTGGCATGTTTTTAATTCAATAAATTAAAGTATATTATTTGAAAACAATATTTTTCTCCACTGTTTTCTAACATCAGTTATTTGTGGATAAACATAAGATTTAATAAACTTTTTTATTTAACATATTATCTATTAATTTAGTAATATAACCGTTCTTTATTTCAATCTGTTTAATTATATTTAATTCTTTGTTAAACTTATTTTTTGATAGAGGTACATTAACTAATCTACTAAGCATAGAATGAAAAGCTGATATTTTTTTAGTAAAAGGATGATTAGAAGTATTATGTATAACAATGTCTGTATAAGTATCTTTACGATATATATTAAATTCTAAATTTATTATTAACAATAGAAATACATAAGTATAATAAGAAATTAATGCAAAAATTTTGTCATATTTCTATGGTGAAATTAATCTTTTTATGGGGTTCATTTAAGAAATTAAGGAAAATATTAAGTTGTCTTTCAGTACCAGTCCATATACAAAAAACGTCATCGCCATATGTAATAATTTCCCTCAAGGCCTATGTCGTCTTTGGGTATGCTGTGTAGAGGGTCTTTTAGAGGATGGGAAGGAGTGAGCCTGGGTCTTGAAGAGACCTATGTTGTAGAAGGGAGGAAACACAAAGCCCGTCAGGTCATTCCACAGCCGAGCTGTTGAACACAAAACACAAGAACGAGTCGTAGAAGCGACCCGTTCTCACGTAACAAGTATCAGCCGTGTGTAAATGTTGGGCGCGTGTTTAGCGTGTTTCCTGAGTGTGCACTGGTGCCGAAGGGATTAATGACCCTAGTTCCTCAGAGCATCTTCCATTAAAATACTGATAGAACAAGAACAGCACTCCCACCTGACGTCTGTGCTCCAAAGATTGCAATCGCTCAATTGCGACCGCCCATTTCTCCACAGAGCCAAGGGTTTGTTCAGGTATTTTCGGGCTCCTGACCAGGGGTGGCTGCCAAATTCTACAGTGGGGCGAACTTGCGATTTATGCAGGTCAGCAGTTGTATACTATTATAGTATCTGCGGGCTCTGTACGCCCAGCGTCTGAGAGGCTAACTTTACTCTTTTCTTATATGAATACCATACAAGAGTCCCAAACTGCTCCCAACCGTCTGGAGCCACTGAGACTATGGCATTCCCAATTGGGGAATGTTGTGAGGCTAAAGTATTGGGGAGGGGAAGGAGAAGGGGGAGAGGAAGGTGGGGAAAAGGGGAAATGGGGAAATACCTGGCTATTCAGATCTGGTCACCAAACACGGCTAAAAGCCATTTCAAGCAACGTACTCTGGTTTCGATTGAGCCCCCATACCTGAGCTGGTCACTTAGGGTTACACCAAGCATATCAATGGAGGGCTTGTTGGGAAGATTGTTTCCATTAAAGGAAAGATTGTCATTTCGGTCCCTTTTTGACGTAATCAGACATGACTGGGTATTTGAAACATTAAATTCGACGAAGTTATTCTTACCCAAAGAGGAAACGCTTTCGAGGTAATCGTCCATTCTCTGCTTCAAAGCCCTCCGAGTCGGAGTTTGTGTGCCCTTTAAGGGCTTGTCAAACAAAAAGCTATCATGGACTGTGTTTTAAAGTTATTCATTAAATGTTAAAATGAGAAAGTCGTTTGATTAGTGAGATTTAGTTTTATTCATTTCTTTAACATAGAATCCTTATTATGTGATGTTCACTATATAGAGCTTGTTGAGAGAGGGCACGGATCTAAAGACAATTATATTATAGACATATCGTAGACATTGATTGATAGACAATACACAGTTGGTAGATAATGTAACAGACTGTACTGTCATCCGCGTAACAATGGATTGGTGCACATGTCAAGAAGTCATTGATGTCCAACAAAAACAATGTCGAACAAAAACAATGTCGGCAACAGAACCGATCCCGTGGGACACCAGCATTTATTGAATGCGAGGAAGAGATGAAACTATCAGCAACCGTCTGAATCGATCTCTCCCTCAAAAAGTCGGCAATCCACTTACACAAGAATACGGGAAGTCCATAAGTAGGCAGTTTGTTGACAAGTCCTCGGTTCCAAACCCGGTCAAAGGCCTTAGTGAGCCTAATGTCCAGTGAGATCGTTTGAATCTCACCGTGACGTTCCAGGCACCGCCCCCAAGCATGCGTCACATACGCGAAAAGATCACCGCGCGAGCGGTTCCACCAGAATCCGTGTTCTTCTCGAGGCATGTGAGCAGTTTATCGTTGATCGTACGTTCCATCACCTTAGACAGAACTGATGTGATCGCTATGGGGCGGTAGTTGATCGGATTGGAGCGGTCACCTTTCTTAGGTATAGGATAAATTACCGCTTTTTTTCACCGGAGGGCACAGAGCCACATTCTAAAGAACTTTGTCAAAATTGGGGCTATTTCTGCAACATACCTCTGCAATACCAGGGCAGGTATTCCGTCAGACTTACTAGCTTTATTGACATCGAGCCCCGTGAGACGTGAAGTGCATCCCGATGCTGGATCCTCGGCTTTTTCATATAGAAACGGCAATTAGGAACCGAAGGCGGGGTGGCGCCTTGATCATCGAGGGCCGAGTTTTCCGCGAACATTTTCCCTAAAAGGTTGGTTGGCAGTGTTTGCTAGTGAACCGTCGGATCTGGTAAGAGGTGACAGACTGGATTTGCAGAAATTGCGACCTATGGAACCCGCTAGCGACCAGAATGCTCTGCTTCCGTGCGGGCAGGCAGCAAGCTTTTTGCTGATCTCTAGGTCGTGCTCAAATTTTGACCAATTGATAATTCTTTTGATTTCGTTATATGCTGATCTGTTTTCTGACTATCGAGATGTGTCTTAGGCTCGGTAAGCCGCGTTTTTTCATCGAACTGCTTCGGAGCATTGTCAACTGAACCACGGCGTTGAGCCTGCACCAGTATGGTTAACAGTGGATTGAATGAAGCCTTCCATCGCAGATGTGATGACTCCACCAATTTCCTGGGCACATCTGGAAGTATTGGAAGTCTGAAAACAGATAGCTGACCACGGGAAAGCATTAAAGTGAGCCCGCAGACCGAACCTATCTGGGGACTTATAGTGCCACAGTTTTCTTTTCAGCCTCTCTTGGCTGACTGAAATGAAATAGGTTTTGTTGGAGCTATCATTTACCATTTCAGACACGGCGAGGACTGAAATAGTAATATTTTGTAATTGATTAAAATGGTGTACTTCTTATAATTTTTAATAAATACTTGTAATTATATAATTGAAAATACACTTTGTATATACCACATGTATTTTCAATTATATAATTAATAATGATGCCACAAAGTTATCAAGCATTTGAAGAAATTATAAATACTTGTAAGACTAATTATTATTGTTTTTAAACACTTTGCACAAATAACGGTGTATCGGTGTATTAATAATATGTGTTTTGTAATAGGTATTTGCAAATACCTATATTATGTGGCATGCGTGCATGTATTTTTCTGTGCTATATTTTATTTAATTACTAAGCAAGGAGAATAGTCACGCCAGGCAGGCCTGGCGGCCAGAAGACGTGTCGCTTTCAAAAATCAACTATCACTCACTAACAAAACGGAAACTAATTTGAAAGCAATTGCTAATTTTTTTAAATTCTTATTCAAAATGATTAGGCGATATTATTTTAATTGGTAACACCCTGGGAAATCGATTAGTCGTAAAATTATTTGCATAATCGATCCTTTTATCTTGGTACCTACCCAAACTTTATTTGTATGGCTGTAAACATCTATGCATTCATTTTGACGTTTGAAATCAGTTTTCGTCTTTCGAACGTTTCAAACAAAATCGCCCAGTTTTGTTTGACAGGCGGTTATGTGATATTTATTTCATGTGTTATACTTTTGGGTTCATTCTTATGCAAAATGTGAGTATATATTTTGATTCCCTGATACTTCCTTTATTATATTTCGTATTTCAAGTCTTATCGCTATGTTGATTATTGTCATAAATTAGTTAAATAGCTACTGCCGATAGCCTAATAATAGCACAGTGTCTCTTTTGTCGTATCGAGAAAGATGTTTGTGTATTGATTAAAGAAATGTTAGTTTTTTATTTGTAAAACTTGACACGTGTTTTTAATTTTTTCAGGAATCATTAAGCTTTTAACGACACGTAACCAAAATAGATAATTTGGAGTTGTTCAAGATTTCTGCTGAAAATGTGATAATTACTTTTCTTGACCTTGTATTGTTTAACTAGCTTCACAGGAAGCTCTAAAACGTCCATAAAGCTAGCATATTTATTTCTATAGAATATACACCCACTGGAATGTAAATAAGCACATGAAAATTATAACGAGTTGTTCAAATACAAATCTGATTTAAAGTTGGTTAAATATAATTGATGCCGAGACAGAAGTTACAAAATCTGTCGGTGGATAAGAATTCTTTGACTTCCAACAATAACAATGATGATGAAATAGTAAATAAGTATGTGGAGGAAAACTCTAAAACTACTGCTCGGAAAAGATGGAAGATTTTAGCCAAAGTTTTGTTCAAGAGTATGAAAGAAGACATTGCGGATGTGTCTGTAAGGCGATTCACTTCGTTCGGGGTTTTTGCCCCGACCTCTAAAATAGGATGCTGGTTGGATTATACAACCTTGGACAAGATGTTTTCCATAAGTATCCAACATCTTAATGGAAACTTCTCTGCTAAGGACCTGATGGGCTTCAACAACACTGGAAACATCTGCGTGTGGCCATCAGAAGAAACCCTGTCTGTATACATAACCTCCAACCTGCACTTGTTCAGTAACAAGTCTGTGCTGGAACTAGGCGGGGGTATGTCTTGCATGGCGGGGCTCATGGTGGCCAAGTACGGGGAAAAGTCCCACGTCAGAGTCACAGATGGGAATGCCAAGTCCATTGAAAACGTTCAAGTTATAATCAACCAGAACATGCTGCACAACAAAGTCAAATGTTCCGTATTAAAGTGGCAAGACCTGAAAAAGAATGGTCTCAACTCGATTATTCCAAGCTCTCAGTTTGATATTGTTTTAGTAGCTGATTGCTTGTTTTTCGATGAGGTGCGTGAGGACCTTATCCATGCTATTTGGTTCCATTTGGGAGCCACGGGTGTAGCCTACGTGATGGCTCCTCAGAGAGGAACCACCCTGGATCAGTTTATTACTGCATCCCAAGATTATGGTTTCTCGTGCATTAAAAATGAAAAGTATGATATGGTTATATGGGAGCGTCACCTAAAGCTCCTGGAAACTGATTTGACCTATGACCCAAGTTTGCATTATCCAGTTTTACTGAAACTTACTAAAGTCAATTGTTCGCCTTGAATGCCTTAGGGGATTTTTCAAATGAAAACAGTATTTTCAATATATTTTCAGCCCCCTTTTCCAATTAGAAGTATGTTTAGCTAAATAGTTTTTTGTTATAACAAGAAATCGTAAATTGTGGTGTAGTTAATTATCAAGATTTTAAAAGCACAAACGCATCAAAGTATGAACACCATTTGAATGTATATTTTAGGTACCTGCCCACCCATATTTTTAAAATACTATAATGGTATGTAGACATCCAGCTTCATAAAGCAGTTTTTCCTTCCGGAGTGATAAAAATATTATTTTTTTGTTCTTGACAGTAATCACATGTGTAGAAATATAAAAATAATATCATTTTTAAGAAATGATCAATTGATTATTTAGCGGTTTTAAACAATAATCATCTACATTGGACCACTAGAGTTAAATCTTCAAAAGATATCTACAAAAATGATAGAATGAAAGAGAAATGAATATGTATCAATGATCTCCTGTGTTATTAGTGCCATGAAAAGACTGAAGTAGGGTAAGACAATTATACAACTGTTACTAAGATTTGATGATTATTATATTGGAAACAATCCAAAGATATTACCAATAATTGGTACTGAAATATAGTTCTCTCAACCTTGAAGTATCTAATCTTTCCGGTATAGCCGATGTATTATTTATTATAATAAGTTTTCCCTCAGTATTCCATGCCTAATCCTTTGTTAACCTTTGATGGTTCGTGGAAAGAGGCCAATTCAATAGGTATTGTAGTAATAAAATGGATTTATTTCAGTTTAGCTAAGGGCTTGACCTAATATAAAGCATAGTTCTATTGCAGTGTGTAATTGTATGTGTTACAGAATAGATTCCAGTTCAATAGTACAATAACTTCGACCTGTTATTAAATTATACATTCCTCTAACTAATATTTCCTATTTAATAATATAGAAATATTAAAAGTAGTGTCTCTAAATAGAATCTCGTACTTCAATCATTCTTGTAAATCGGAACATAATATTCTCAATTACGCACATACTAGATTGATTCAAACTTTTCACAGATATCTATTACAATCTATTGACCAATTTCGTTTTAAGGAATCCCAAGTAATTTTACTTGAAAACATGAAATTATGACTGCTTGTTGGAAATATTTGGTTCTCCCTTTTGTGCCAATTTGTGTGTTTTAGTATGTATTGGGTAAACATGTGTTCAATTACCAATGTATTGAAATGGTACAGTATTATTTAACAGTTTTTGTTATATAATCTTTAATATGCTTATTGTAATATGTTCAATTTTAGAGACAACTGATTAAGACTACATCGATGGCCCACTATTAAACTGCAACAAGTCTGAAAAACCATAAATTACACATGGATATCAAACTATTCAATAAGATGAGCTCTTGCCAGTTATAGAAACAAACAATAAAAATGTTTCGACTCCTTGAGAACCGAAAAACCTGTTTGAAAATCTTTAACCTTCACATGTACCCGGGTTTATACAAATCTATTTCGAATTGTTTCTATTTAATACTGACGATTATCCTATGCACTTTAATTTCGAATAGAAAGAACAGTGAGAATTAATACAATGACATTTTTGCATACATATTTTGGCAAACATGAATATGCAAACTATTGATTATCTCAAGACAACATTGGACTTGTTGAAGTTTAATACTGAGCCACCGACATTGTCTTACATGTTATTATAGCCCGATAATTTTGTTTAGTGGTGTGTGCTTATGAATTTGTTATTTGCATAGTCCTCTCAACCTGTTTTCCGCTAATAATTATTGCCCACTCCCTCAACGTTATCTATTATGTTGAAACTTTTTTTAATGTGTATCTGTCAAAAAGTGTGCCGCCTGCCCTATTATTCTATTAACCTTGGGAATGCACTAAAATCATTAAAAACATATTTCTATCATTATCACTGTGATCATCGTGATATTTTTAAATTTACATTTAATCATTTGTTAACACTGACCAACCATGTGAAATGTGACCAATTGAATGCTACATTATGTAGGCATCAGCTAAGTTAAAACTTCCAAGAATCAAAATGTGTGATTAATATATTTTAATTTAAAATATTAATTAAACATGATTCGCGTTTCGCCCTAAACCCTATTTATATAATCACATATTTTACGTCAGTATTCAATTGAAAGACATTCCCTGTCACTTTTCTTAAACCTATAGGGGATCAAAAAACATGCATTATGTTTTGGTTATTCAATTTGACTACTGTAAAATTAACTAAAACCAAAATTATCATTATCACATCAAAAGTGTGCTATTTCTTATTAAAATAAATTCAACATGGTAATGACACCATTCTAGTACCATTTAAGTATCCACTCTTATATTAATAACAAGCTTACTTTGACGATCATTGTTGTTTTATTTATTTATTCTCCGAATGCTGGCAACATTTTCCTTATATTATAATATAATTTACAAGACATTCTTCTTATGGGCAAACCCACAGCTGACAGAAACATCTCTCCATATTCCTATTGATTTATTGTTTAATGTGTTATTTTGTTATAAATTTGAATTTGTTAAGTTTAGCAATATTTATATACTTTCCATAAAAACTCCTAGGTGTGAAATATTTTCCTTAATTATGTTTTATGAAATACATATTTATCAATGTCTCCATTAATTTATATGTCATACCAATTCTCATATAAAATTACTTTGATTTCTTAATATCTACATTATTTTAAAGTATTATAATATTAGAATGACTTGTATGGTTCTACTGTTCAAAGTACAGTCAAATAGGCACACTAAAGTATCTATTAATAATCTGACTTGAATGTTTTGTTTTCTGAAATGTGTATGTTTGTATTACATAGTACTGCATAACATTTTCAATTCTATGTGTAGTGTACTGCGGCTACATAATTACGATTTACACTATTGACTAACTCTAATATGATATATACTTCTATCTGAAGTATGAATGTTCTTTCTCTGGCACTCTAATGTTATTATATTGCACTATTTGAATTACCTACTACATATATGTATTTAATGGTACTACTTTGCCTAGTTCTTTGATAGTGCGATTGACGTGGAAGTTGATTAAAAATATGTCCAATTATTATGGATTATTCCAGTATATTTATGTCTTGAATGGTTCTACTAACTAATTCTTCTCTTTTTCATAATATGGGTGTTTTAGCGTAGTTTCTTATTGTTACAAATTAGCCTCACTGAACTCCTATATTAAACACTACTAAATATATCTACTAACAGAATATTTAATAAGCTAAATTTATTTATTAAACTACTCCTAATTTGGGTAGATACTGAAAATCAGTATATTACTGCACCGATCATTGCTGCAGCGTACATTGTATATTTTATTAGTTGTGAACATTCTCATGATCTGAAATCTATGAAGACTCCTAAACATTGTTACCAAAAAGATATTTATGTATATTGTTTGTTATATTTTAATATTTTATAATTATGTGCACTAAAATATCACATTCTCATTGTTATGTACTTAAAATTGTTAATATTTGTTGTTATAAAAAGTATTTTCTCTAATATGAAGTCAATTGTATGATACGACTATTGTCATCCTTAATTTCCATTATATATTGAAGTTATTACTCAAATTATATTGTTGTTTCAATTACTTAATGATTTTATTTTGTCTTGGTTTCCCCGTTATAATCCAATTCCATTCACTAACTTTCATTCTGTCAAATTATAATATATTATCATTCACAGAATTCCACTGCTCAACGGAGAAGCTAGTTACTTGTGTTTTTCTTACTATTTTATTGTTATATATTTAAGGCAGTAACTACTTATAAATAGACCAACATGAACTAATCCAGTTCTCATAAGACTGTTTTCTAAATTTAAAACGGTCAGTAAAACCCGAGTTACAGCTTTTTCGTTACTGTGGATGAGATATTTCAATTACTCTATTTCTGTCTTAGCACTAATTTGAGAAATGTGAGTACCAAATTTCTTATGAGTGTATGTTGTTAGTTATTCTGAATGAATCCTTTTATTAATCATCTTTTGTTTTTGTTTTTATAGGGCAGACTACTGGAAATCTAATGAGAGAAAATATTGTGACTTCTGCAAGTGCTGGATTGCTGAAAATAAAATAGTAAGTTCTTTCACCATCTTGAATAATTACTGAGTTTTCTCATAATTTACTTGCAAAGTCAGTGTTTTATTGGAGGGCTGCAATCAGATGAAAATAATATTCTGCAAAAAGAACTGCCTCTTTAGGTAACTTAGCACCTTACACATACACTATTTTCTATGATTAAGGCGGTGGCAGTTTAAAAAGAAGCTTAGTAGTGTTAGGATTCTTTACCTTGGATCCAAAGCTCACTGGTTCAAAAATTTGGCATGCAAATATTTAAAAAGTGGTTTAATTAATTGATAATTTGCACTTCTTTCCAGAGAAGAATTTAATTCAGAATCAAAACATCAATGTATTCATATAACCATTTCTTTTGTTATTTAAAACTGACCAAATTTTTTTGTTTTCAGTCCGTTTCATTACATGAGGGCGGTAAACGACACAAAGAAAGTGTTGCGAAAAGAATCACTGAAATCAACAAGAAGAGCACCAAAGATCAAAAAATACAAATCAAAATTGAAGAGGAGATGAATAAGATGGAGAAGAACGCCATGGTGGCATATCTAAAAGACATTGAAAACAATGCAGACTTGACATCTCAGGTAATGTATTATCTATTCCTAATTTACTGAGAGTTCCTTGAAAAGACCAACCCCACAAGACTGAATACCTGAAAATCATTTATACGTCTGCCGCTCCTAATTATTAATCACGCTACTTAACTGCTTATCTTTCGGAAACTTGACTCAATTGTATGTTGTTCTTTGTAACACTTCAATTAGTGATTACCCATTAGTAAAAGTGGATGCTCATCATACACAAGTCGTCGATTGTTGACCTAGAAATTCTATCTACGAGGTGTGTTGAAAAGAAAAGTTGAATTTTGAATTTTTTCGAAAAGAATTTATTTATTCATCAGTATCCATTTTCTCCCCTTCAAAGTAATCCCCCTCAGATATAATGCACTTATGCCAGCACTTCTTCCAATCCTCGAAGCACTTCTGGAATGCGCTTTTCGGTATGGCCATCAGCTCGTTCTTCGATTCTGACTTTATCTCATCAATTGTGGCAAAACACTTTCCTTTCATTGGTCTCTTCAGTTTCGGGAATAGGAAAAAGTCGCAGGGAGCCAAATCTGGTGAATACGGTGGTTGAGGCATGATTACGGTGGTGTTTTTGGCCAAATAATCACGGACAAGCATTGATGCGTGAGCTGGTGCATTATCGTGATGCAAAATCCATGATTTGTTTTTCCACAATTCCGATCGTTTGAGCCGTATTGCTTCACGCAAACGTTGCATAACTTCCTTGTAGTATTCCTTATTAACCGTACGACCTGTTGGCAAGAACTCATGATGCACCACGCCATTGTAATCGAAGAAAACAGTGAGCAAAACCTTCACATTTGATCGAACTTGGCGTGCTTTTTTCGTTCTTGGCTCTTCTGGCCGCTTCCATTGGGATGATTGGGCCTTGGTTTCGACGTCATAACCATATACCCATGTTTCATCACCAGTTATGACCCTTTTGAGCAAATCTGGATCGTCGTTGACGTCATTCAACAACTCCTGAGCGATACTAATGCGACATTGCTTTTGCTCAAAATTTAGAATTTCGGAACAAACTTCGCTGCCACACGTTTCATGCCCAAAACATCCGAGAAAATTGCATTGCATGAGCCGATTGATATGCCAACATCCTCTGCAACTTCCCTAATAGTGATTCGACGATTTTCCAAAACCATTTTCTTCACTGTTTCGATGTTTTCTTCGTTTGTTGACGTGGTTGCAACTCCAGGACGCTCATCGTCATTAACATCTTCTCGGCCTTCTGTAAAGCGCTTGTACCACTTATAAACACTTTTTTGAGACAAAGTAGACTCGCCGAATGCCACAGTCAACATTTTAAGTGCGTTGGAGCACTTTATTCCATTTTTAACACAAAATTTAATACATATTCTTTGATCCATTTTTTTTCAAAAGTAAAAAATCGAATAACACACAAAAACGTGACTAACCTTTCCAGTTGTCAAAAACAAACCACTAATCCAAAATGGCTGATAACACTAACATATGATAAACATATGTGTACCAACATAACAAAAAAAAAATTCGATAATCGAATGTACACAGCCAGCGAAAATTCAAAATTCACCTTTGCTTTTGAACACACCTCGTATGTTCAAATTGCTCAAATACCCGAACAATACATTTATCCCATGAAGTAGATTATGCAGCATTCAATGAGCAATTAAAGGAAAAAGTCAATTGTTGCAATGTGCCCAATGTAAATTCTAAATACCGTATACGAATTCTGTATACAGTATATACTCTATAATGTTAAAAAAATCCACACTACTCTGTCAAACTCAAAGATCTATCATCCTTGGTCATATTTTCTATGGTGTAAAAACAGCTAATGGTGATAAAGGAGTAACCAAATTGTTTTCAGAGTATTTTAGAACTGTAAAAATTAAATTTACTGTTTTCAAGGGACCGAAAAAACAAGCTTTTTATCCACGAATACTGCTTACATGGGAACCTTTTAAATGCAGATTTGACTAATTCGGGGTTATTAGACTGTAAGCTTGTAAGTTCTATATGAAATTTGGTATGTATCTCTTAGAACTTAAAAGATTGCAGTTTGAGGATTTTCATCATTGAAAACCTTAAAGATTTTCTTATCTACCCATATAGAATTTACAGAAATATTAAATTAATTTCTTGCGTTAGCAACCTGTAATGTGACATTTAGCGCCTTATTTGGGTGCTCGTCCTTAAGAATTAAAAATAAGTAAATTTTTTACATACAGCATGGGTTGGCAACCAGCACCCAGTGGGCCGCATGCGGCCCATAAGGTGTCTTGGTGCGGCCCGCAAGATTCTCGCCGCAATGCATGTGACGGACGATATCATACACAACAGAGTGAAAGGGAGCGAGAAAGAGAACGAACGGTGAGTGGGGGGGAAAGGGAAGGACGGCAAGGACACCACCCGCACCTCAGCTCATTACGTTGTCGATCTCCAGTAACGCCACCCGTTTGCCCGGGCTGCGCTAACTACCTACCCACGTCGGCGTTTACATTCACAGCAAGTTTTATTCATTGATAATAATTTATCAAGCATATGGATGAAAGAAAATTCTATCATTTTCCAAATTGCAAGAAAGCAGTAGAAGAAGTTGAGATAAATTTTGTTTGGTAAAATACTAAAATGAAAAGTGCATTAATTCAACTTCAAACTGATTTTGAAAACCAGTTTGCTGATTTTAAAAAGATCTTACGTGCATATAAAACCCCTTCACAGTGGATATCGATAATGTACCAAGCGATTTTCAAAGTGATACCACACTTAAAATGGCTTTTAAAGAAAAAACTAACTTGGTGGATTTATATGGGAGTTTGCCTTCTGAAAACTACAAGGAGTTAAAAAGGTTTGTTCAGCAAATAATTACTATGTTTGATTTGTGAGCAAACTTTTTCCATTCTGAATTATCGAAAAAACAAACATTGTTCTCGGTTGTTGGATTCACATTTAGATGCAATACTACGCGTCTACTTTAAAAATGCAAACTAATATAGTCAAATGCAACCACAAAAATCTCATTGATTTTATTAACCGCAATAAATGTCGTAAAAATATACAATAAGTCTTTTATTTTTCAAACTAAAATATTTGTACATGAATATTGTAGGTATACTGTAATGACATGTGACCCAAGTGTGGCCCGCACTAATACCCACGTAAAATGTTTGGCTCTTTTACAACAAAAGGTTGCTGACCCACGACGTACAGAAATAATAATAAAAATATTGATAAGCTATTAGAAAGGTTTATAATAATTTGGTATCCCCTACCCCTACCCCTACCCCTACAGCTACCCCTACCCTTAACCTTACAGCTACCCATACCCCTTCCGCTATCCCTACCCCTTTCACCACACCATTCATCCAATATCCTTATCAGCCTTTACATCTCACATATACTTCCCAAATACATAAACTCATCCACTCGCTCTAAGTAAGATAAGTTGTCCTGAAATATAAAAAAAAATGACGCTATGAACATATTGTTTGGAAATTGGTGAATGGAACAAAACAAAGTATTATTGGGTTGTTTGAACTCGTAGCAGTGAACGTTTTGCAACTGTAATCAAATGTTCAAGTTTTTTCCCAGTGTGACTCGTTTTTTTAACATAAATTTAACCCTTTGCTCCCTTCAACAAACTCGCATATCGAGTTGAAGTATATCACATTATTACTGTTAAAAAACTACATTTTACTCTCTTCAATTCGACCCCGTAACACATTAAACCCCAAGCACAAACATACGTACACATACAAGACTCCAAATCTATATAGTAGATGTAGCTCTAATTTTTTTGTTATATTTACAGATAATTAATGAAAAGCTGGCAGAAACCAATTCAACACTGTATGTCAAAGATGCCCCTCCTCAAGAAAAGCCAGCTGGCAGTTCCAACTCCAGTTCAAGTAAAAAGAAAAATAAGTGGCAACAGGCGAAGACTGAGGATGGAGATATTTATTACTGGAATTTAGAAACTCATGGTGCGTATAATTTAATTACCAGCCTTCTCCAGTATTTGCAACTATAATAAATTATTGAACTGCCTCACTGCTTTCGAATGCATTAGCCACAGTATACCATACTGAAATATCCATTCAATTAATATGCGGAGAAGCCATTTAATTTATTTAATGTTTTGGAATCTATAGTAGTATATAAGATTAATAAGCAAAATGCTAGATTTTTTAAACGCTTTGAATTTTGCGGTTCCCAGATTAATCAACGCATGTATGAATCGGCAGTTTTTAAAAGTGATATAAAGTCATTAAAAGTAGGAAAAAATAAAATTAAAATTAAAAATAGCCTGAAAACCTAATCTCAGCTAACCTAATTAATTTTTTTTTCTTCTTTTAATTTCAATTTTGGAATAACTTATTGAAGCTTGTAAACCTCGTTGTAATATATTTTTAATCATTAAAGATAATACTAACTCTCAAAATGAAACATGAAACCGAAAAGACACAGAACAGAAAAAGGTAATGGAAGAGGTTTGGGAATTAATTGAAGATAATATTGACAGTTCTTAGAAATCGAAGTATGATACCGATAAAAATGACCGGACGAATTGGGGGAGCCGTAACTCAATGGATTAGAGGGCAAAGTCCCGGATAGACCATGAGGTCCTGGGTTCAAGTCCCAGCTGCTACCGTTACATTTTTCTGTCCTGTGTCTTTTCAGTTTCATTTTGAGAGTTGATAATATTATCTTCAATGATTAAAAAAAAAAAATTATTTATTAGATTAGGTTTTCAGGCTATTTTTTTGTACTTTTAAAGACTAAAGGCACGCAAAGTGTGCCGATTCATACATGTGTTGATTAATCTGGTCACCGAATTTGGCATGTTGCGAAAATCATTTTTGTGAACGTAGTTAATAATTTTAACTCAGTAATGCCTTTTTTCTCGCAGAAACAGTTAAGGAGGCCCCCGCAGAAGGGTTTGTGTCAATAGCAGATCTAAATGTTACTACGAAAAAGCAAAAACCTAGTCAGCCATCTTTCCCAGGAAAACCTGGTAAAGAATCCAAAAAGTAAGTGCAATCTCATAGGTCCATATAAAAAAAAATGCTTTATCGCATCATTATTATTTTATCTTAAATAATGTCGGATTTAAGTTTATTTACTGAATTATCTACTTAAAAGCTATTTTCATCGGAATGGCTTATAAGATTAGGTGTGTCATTGAAGTATGTAATGTATTCCGCTAGAAACTGAAACCTAACAATGCCAATTTGAGATTTGAAGGTCAGGTTTGTGAATTAATTTTATATCTAATTAATTTGATTTATTTTTGTAATCATTGCAGACAAAAAAAGCCAAAAGAATATACACCATATATAAGAGAAGCAGGTGCTGCAGTTCCCAATGTTTCGGAGAGATGTGAACCTATGGGACCTCAGCCGCGAGCTGCGGATCCATATGGGACTTGGAAAACAATTCATATTGAGTAAGTTATTTCAATCTATTTGAAGCTTCTTTTGATATATTGATAAGTCTAATAAGCTCAAGTTCAAAGGGTAAGTACCCTAATAATAGTGGTACCTACCTTATACGATTGGTAGGTGGATTGTAGTGTTCCAATTTTCAAATGGTTTTGTAGAAATATTTTTGACAGCTCTGATCAGATGGATAATTTGACTGTGTTTACGGAGGACTGCTTTTTTTGTTTGTTTATTTTAATAATCTCTTAAATTTCAATCTGTTTTGATTTTCAGGACTCCAGCTGATCTGCAACTGCCAGAACAAACCTATGTGACCCCAACTATAGCAGTGATCACAGAACCTCCAGAAAAGAAGTTCAAAGAGAAAACAATGACAGCCGTGGAAGAACCTGACGCCTCTTCAGTGGCATTCAAAAAGAGAAAAATAAACAACACAGCTAAAAGAAATACACGTCAACGATTAGATGACGATTGAATAATTAAAATTAATTTCCAGTCATGAATCATGAACATTGGAGACAAACATCTGAAATAAATAATTAATTATTTTATTTTTGTGCAATTATGAACCTTAAAAAAATAAAATGCCGTCTAATATTATGTAGTTTATTTTCATATATTATATTTCCACGTAAAATATACACATCAGTGAAACAGAAACAAAAATAAACATATAATATCAATCTAGATACATTTATGTTATAAAATATATTACATATTTATTTTTATCACATTCCTTTTAGAAAGATAAAGATACTAAGTGAGCACCTACAATAATTTCTTCACAACATAAATTCAAGACAAAATTACGTATATTAACTTGCTACAAACACCGGAGTTTAATACTATGACAAAAGTTACTCACACCAAATTAGTTCAAGGAGTGTGTTTATTGTGAAGACAATCCACGTATAAGGCGAAACACTTAGTTTTTATTGCTTTATATAAAATAATAAGTAGTATGTTTAACGTAATTTCAACACATCGTGACACATTATCATGACGATAGACTTTGGAAATGTGAAGTCTATCCACTCTACATACGGAAACGCTTAAAGCTTTACCAATTGTAACAAAGTAAAGTTTGTCGATTTCTGAGATCATTTAACCTTTTTAAATCCAACTCGGTAAACGCAATTTCCAAAAATCTTATTATTTTTCAAAGTTTTCATTGGCAACAGGTACTTTTAGATAAAAAAACGGCAAGAGTTTATTAGGTAAGTATATAATTTAATTGTAATTGCAAAATACAGTTTTTTTTGTGTTCCCAAATTCAGTAAATTTGTTTGAAAATAATTTTTCATCAAACTTGACAAGAGAAACTATACCTAGAATAGTATTTTGTTTAGTTTTAGTGAAATTGATTGAGTATAGCCTTATTGCTTGTTACGTAAATACATTATTTTAAAAGTTTTTTTCTTTCAAAATATGTCCATTTATAATATTATGTAGGTATAATTTGGATATGTAAAAAAATTGCTTGAATCAATATACGCTAATGCACACTGTCACAATAAATGCTAAACAAAATAATGATTTCCGACACACATTTTTTACAGAGATATTAATTTTTCAGTTTCTTGAGGTTAAATACGGTCAAAGAAGGTCTAAAAGATATTAATTTATCTATTTTTTTACACAATTTTTTTTTATAACTTTACAATATATAATAATCTAACATTGATTAACAATACAGGATATATATATTTTTTGTTATATTTATTTAACGCAATGAAAAGACAGGAAGAAATTCCAAGTAATCTTTCCAAAGTTTGATGTAAATATTTCAAAATTCGAAAATATCTGGTCTCCCATTGATACAAAAAAATATTTCGAGTGTTACAAATTGAACTGAAGTTAGCCAATGTTTAAAAGATGGACCATTTGGGTTTTAAATTTATCAAATCCATCTACACACACATAAAGGTCGATTCACATCTACTGGCGCCGTGCAGTGCAGACATGTACAGTGGTAGGCACGGCACAGAAGGGAGTATTCACATTACACCGTGCGTGAATGTGTTCATAGATAATGTAAGCAACTAATTTTGCCGTGTCTGCCACTTTACGTGTCTGCACTGCGCAGTGCTGGTAGATGTGAATCAAACTTAATATGTATGTGTAGATGAATAATAAATACTACAGAAGCATTTTCCTATACTTCAATTTGGAAAAGCCAATTTGTAATTTCCACATCAAAAATCAACTATTACTTTGCTGACAAAACACCAATAGAAAAGTTAAAACTGGAACAAATAGAAGTAATAGAAAAAGTTAACAAATTAAGTCAGATGTGCAATCACATCAATAATAAATATTTATTCTTACATAATACCTTTACTTTAATCGCAGTTTAAATATTACGCGGCGCGTACGGTCAGAATAGTACAAAATTTGACATATTACCGCAGCGTAGGTATGGTTAAAACGGCCTTAAACCAGGCTTACGGCAAGCTTACCTATATCAACACTGAACCGCCGCATAAAAATCTTAAGACGATTATACTTTAAAATATTTTTACGGTTTTGGAGACTTGCCACATAATCCATACGTCCGATAAATAGTGGTGAAAGAATCAACACCGCAAACCAGGACAGGTTTCATAAACACTTTTAAAAGCATCAACACTGGAAACCAGAACCGGTTTCATAAACACTTTTAAAAGCATAAAATTTACTAACAGGAATCTTTTATTATGCGTGAAACAAGATCAGTAAAATACATAATAGTATATGTAGGTTAAATTTACCAAAATATCAGTACAGATTTGATTGGGTGGAAATTATCTTTAACAATTTATCAAGCATTATGGAATTTCATGGCATCGATCAATGGGTACAAATTCCATTTCCACACAGACTAAACAGATTTCCTATGGTGACTAGCTTTATCCAAACTATGAAAAGATAACAGCATGATATTCTGAAGCACCTAAGCCTCTAGCACTCTTATGATTAGTAGTGGACAGATTATAATATTTTTTATGACAAATAAAAAATTATCTACTTTTGTAAAGCATGAAAAAATGGCAAGCGTCATCTACTAAAAATAATAAATTTTAACTGAAAATAATACTTAATTTACATTGCATGAACAAATCACATTGACTACAACTAGAATAAACAATATTATGGTTAAAAAAAACTAAGTTTCAGAAATCAGTGAAACGGGACGCAAAACTAAAAATACTGAAAAAATGTGCCCACTTTTTGTGGTATCTAAATAATGTAACATAAACATTTTTTGTTGTTTTTAATAGTTTAACTCTAATTCCTAAGTGGCACACCCGTGTTGCAAAAGGGTGAGTTAAAAAAATGTATTATAATTAACACTTTATGAACTAATTTAACACTTTTGAAATGTGAATACAAACAGGGGACACGGTGCAATACATAAAACTCTAAACGCCAATATTATTAGGGACTTAAAATTATAAAAAAATATTGCAAATTTGTTCTTTCCTTTTAAGTAGAAGTCAAAAGTTTAAAAAAAAATTCCCCAGTCCGTTTAACAAATGGTATTAATATTATGTAATATTTTTGTTTTAAAGGTAACACGTGTTAAGGATATAATATAATTATCTAAGACGGTTAATAACAATTATTATTCTTCATTATAGAGGTATGCTAAATTGCACAGAAGACGTACTTATTTGGTAGATTCACTTGACGTCAAATAAAAGATAATCGGTACTTTGCCAGTTTCACATCCCCACATACATTGCAAGATTTCTGATTTCACATGTTTCGATTTTGTTTCACACTTCTAAAAATCAGCCTACATTGTAATATACAGTCATATCTACAATGCAGCTTTGGGTTGACAATTGTCTGTGAAATTGATCATGTGTATGCGTACTGCGTACCATACTCAAAATTTAGCATAATCACCAGACCTACTGTGGTAGATGTGAAACTAGTAAGAAACAAATACCTAATCCTATAAATGTTTTCTAATATCTACATAGATGAATTATTCAATATTACCATTAACTTAATTGTGAATAAATGTTATTTGCAGCATGAGAGCTATTTTTTTTTTAAATTCAAGCATATCTCTGACTAATTATTAGCAATAAACGATTTTTTTAACATAAAAATTTGCTAAATAAAAAAATATATGTTATTAAATATAGTTAGAATTTAGGAATGAATATGTAAAATTTTATTAAATATATTTTCATAGTTTCCATTAGATGGCAATACAAAGTACCTTAATCATTTTAGGATTTTACTTTTTTGTATAAATTCTAACGACTAACCCCTCACTGTATGTTTTTAATCCGCATGAATAACACAAAGCATTATCTTAATATAAAGCAGTATGTATAAATAAATGTGCAAAGTAAAGAACAAGCAAAAAATTAAAAAGAAATCACCAATGTTTACAATAGTAAAACAGACGGAATGAAATGATGTTATAAAATAACATAATAAAATAGCATTTTTAAATCAATATTTCTAGTAAAATATTTATTTTAATAATAACTACTTTGGCAATAGAAAATAATGAACGAGTACACATAGGGCACCATTTAGAGCAGTGATTCTCAAACTTTTTTGTACTTCCTCTTCCTCAATTGCAGCAACACATCTCTAGTTTTTACCTCTAATGGCAGCATTATACTCTAACCTCCGTGCCAAGGATTTCGATAGTGCCCTTTGACCACCATAAAAATCCTTATTTACAATAACAATGTACTCAAGTCACTAAGTACGATACACTCTAAGAGTGCATAATTGTACTAAGAACGGTTAGCTTTCTACAGAGTGTCTTGTCCCACCGTGTCTGTTGGTCTCCCACCGCACTCCAGCCCCCTAGGGTACAATACCGCCCACTTTAGGAATCACTGATTATTAATATTTATTCTCACCTCAAAGAGAGAAATAGTAACTTTATAGAATAATAAATATGACACAATACACCTAAAACGATAAAATATTAGGTTACTAACTTTAATACATATTACAAATGTAATGTAGATGAATTATTTTTAATGCAAATGCAAAAATTTTATGCCACTTGTGAGAGAAGATGCAAATTTTGAATAAGAGTATGAATGTAACAAAACGCAAAGGTAAATATTATGTCATGGAATGAAAGTGAAGTGATTATTACACATTAACACATCAAAGAGCAGCTAAGATTTCACGTCAAATATATTATCGAAAAGTTGTAAAATATTAAAAAGAGAGGAAGCTGTCTAAGTTATATTAATCTTAGGAAACAGTCATTGCCAGCAAAACATAAAATCATCAGACGGGCTTTCATATTTTGTTTTTTTTTTTTTCAAAATAATAAAGCAGTTTTACAAGTACTTTTCAGTCAAATTGAATATTTGTTGAATATCACCGACCTCGGGTAAAAACTATTTTACAAACATTTACAACGACATAAAACACTCAAAAGGTGCTATAATATTTAATAAATTGTAAGACTTTCCTGTATAGAAAATTTAGATATTTCATGGTGACAAGTATTTAAGTAGATACATTTAGTTTGAAATAATTTATATACAGTTAGAATATAAGCGTAATATCAACGTTCCCATATATCGTTAGCACGGTCTACCGACGGCGACGTATAGAAGACTTTTGTCCTGGGAGACCGAAGAAACGGCGAGGTATCACCATACGAGCATTGCCCTGCGCCGGCCGGCAGTTCCCCGGCAGCTGCAGTGTGGCCAGGTGTGCTGCATAGCCTTCAGTTAGCACTGTGGCCGCAGTCAGCTGCTTCCTCCCCACCTTCCCCACTATGTAGATCTGCTTGGGTTGCAGACCTATGCTATTGTAAACACCTATATCCTTACCCGAGCCGTATGCCGTATGAACAATAACGCTGTGATTTTGAATCAAGTTGTTTAGATAAGCTGCTTTGTGGCCTAAAGGATCTGTGGACAACCCATCGGCGAAAGACACCAGCCCGTGTGGGAAGTTATGTTGACCAAGCCAAGATACCACTTTCTGTTGCTGCATGTCAGGCCGCCCCGTTATGTAGATGATGAGGTAGCCCAGCTCTTGCCAGTGACGCACCACATCCACTGCCCCTGCCCTCACCTTGGGATCTCGACCCGTGACAGACATGCTGGCTGTAAACGACCCGTCTATACTAAATACTACGCATTCGGTAAACGGAGGAATAATCGCAAGATGTAAATCACAACACGTATGATCACCACGTACAACTAGTTTAATAGGATAAATTCCACAACCAATTGACTTATCATCAGGCAAGGCATAGCTGACTCGCCCTGTTTTATCTGTAAATTCAGATGCCAACATTAACCATTCTCCGGCGGGGGGCTCTTTCATTATATGGATATCGACCTTCTCTCCTGCCAAAGTAATCATATCCAAAGGCCCGTACATGAATCTAGCCGACAGTGAGATGTTTGCCCCTTCTTTACAAATAAGGTCATTTGCTCGGTGATTGGCGGCGACATTTTTTAATTTAACCGAAGTCCTCTTTTTCATCCATTTTTCGCGTGGTTGGCAAGGCTTAAAAGAGGACATATCTTTTTCATCTACCCCTCCGAAGGAAGACAAATCAAAGTGACCCACCTGCCTAAGAATGAAAGCAATGACGTCGGAACTCTCCCAGTAGCTGGCGTGGAACAAGTGCGGAAGAGCGTGGGTGGGGAAATTGTTCAAACCGTCGGGACAATACAAAGCATAATCGAGGCGTTTGTTTCCCCACCATTTCTGTTGCAACGCATTCACTGTCATCAAAGGGATATTATCAACCAAACCACTCACAGTACTCTGCATGGACACCTCGGAAAGGCGACGTAAAACTGGAGTTGGAGGAGTGTGCAAGGAGTCACCAAATATTTGAGGGTGACTTTGTATTAACTCCAATAAATGGCAAGGTTGGCCATTACCTAATGGAAACTTAGCATAGCGTGGAACATTGATAGGGGGCAGAATAGAAAACCTAGCCGAGAGCAACGGCTCCAGCCTAGCAGCCACTGGGTCTGTTGGATGGAATAGGTTATAGATCTGCTGAATGGGGGGCTTTACAATGCTATTGCCTTTCTCTTCGGACACTTTTCTCGATGCCAAGATTAAAGATAATGGACTTCCAAACATAAAGAAATCAGAAACTTCAAAGTCAAGTTTAACTTGATGCTCACTGGTAGAAGATGATCTTCGCCGTGGAGATGGAGCCTGAAGATGTTGTTTGGAAGACTGCTCTATACCGACCTCATTGTAAATATTGATATCCGTATCGAGGATACTGTTTTCACTTGCATGCCTCGACTGATACTGCTGGGAGCGACACAGAGCATCATAACCAACAATGGATCCCATACAATCACCAATAAAGTAAACATGACCAGAAAAACCTTTACCCTCTTCAGATTTGATAAACTCTTGATACACTGCATTAGCTCCATTTATTGTACGGGTTACAGCTTCAAAATACTCAGGGGAAGTTGTGGCCAATATTGGAATAGCTCCGATGGGTATTAAATCATGAGTCACATATGGGGCCTCCACACTAGATGGAGACACGTCAAAGCTGTAGGGACTTAAAGTGGACAGAAGGCCCAACGCTTCCGTACATATTGGAGGGCAAGACACCAACTTGATAGCGATATGGCCAACCATGGAAGGATAATGCTGACGCATGACGGACTCAAACGCGCCTTTGAAGGTGGTAATATCGGATTTCTTAGCCATCATGTCAACAGTAGCGTCCAATACACTGCCCGCATGTAACGCTAGTAGCAATACTGTAGTGGAGCACGTCTGAGGAGGTGTGATGTCGGAACCTGCATCCACACTATTACCACTAGTGAGGGTGTACAATCTTCTAGGACCCCTTTCCGACGCCACTCTCTGCAGGAAGGAATGATTGAAGATGCTGTCTTCATTGGATTGCTGCGGCTGGGTGGGAGAAGCATCGTCCACTTCGTCGAGGGAATCCATGGAGGACCATTTAGTGATGGGTCCTTCAGTCGCCTCCTGACAGTCGAAAAACTCATCATCAGATTCTGTTTCAGCTTCAGACTCTCTAACTATACTTTCCATTCTCCAGTTAGCCATTTGAGCTTCCATGCTCTTAATAGAGCCGCAAGAAGATGATCGAACATTAGGTTTTGTGGCTTGCCAGATGCGGTGTTCAGATGTCGGGGAGAACTCCACTTTGTGGCTTCTTCCATTCGGATCAGTGGAGTGTTTGGCAGTGTTATCGGTTGATTTCTTTAACATTACCGGACTAGATATTTCTTCATGCTTTTCTATGCAGCTCATTGTAGCAGCCAGTGTTTTAGTGGAGTCGTCTTGAGAAACGTTAGATGTTTCGCCCACTTCAGATTCCGAATCGCTGCCCATCTTCTTCTGCAAAGCCAGTTGGGTCTGCTTTTCTATTTCTCTAATATCATCCATGGTAAGTCCGCACCACTCGTCCTGCCAGGCCCAAGCCTGTCGATGAGCCCGGAGCATGGTTTTTCTGAGAGCGACATCATGAATAAACTTTTCCAGCTTGCTTTGCATTCCCCAGTAGCGGAATTCCACTCTGCACAGTTTATAAGCGCACATAAGGGATTTCCCATTGGGCAGGGGCTGGGTCTTCCCTTGAACCTCTCGCCAGTAATCATCTAACCAGGTGTCAGTTAGAGGGCCCCTTTTGAACTTCTCAGATACATACAGTTTGGGGTCTTCTTCTTTCAAATAATCAGCACCGTAAACCTGGTCCCTGACTACATCTATCACATCCACTAAACGATTCCTCAAATCACTTCCAGCTAGTTTAAAAACATTTTCTTGGTAACCATTATCATCGAAATAGTATGTTTCAATCTCCAAGGAGAACTTTTCCACAAAGGGGCATGTGTATCTTGTTTTAGTATAAGGATAAGCATTCCACGCTTCCTCTTCAACGGTGAGAGCCGATTTGGGCAACAGTCCCTTGAACCAGCCCGGCAGATGGCTGCCCACGTGGTATATCTTGCGGGTGTACTGTCCCTGGCCTCCGGGCCCATCTTCATATGGCTCGTTCACTAATATTTCCACGCCGCTGCCTTCTCCAGAACTTTCATTTCTACTCTTCTTCGCTATCATATACAGCTGTGCAATTCTGTACTCTTCCACAGTCAGTGGGAGAGGAATACGGTACTCTTTAATTAACATGATGACTTAGACCTGTGCACATCACTCGGGGAAATATAACTCACTCGAATTTTTCATAATTCACTCCTAGGTCCAAAGGAAATGGATGATTTCACATCTGAAACACAAAACGTCACAATATATTAGAGTGCAATCATTTTAAGCGTAGAAGTAAAAGCTTTACAGTAAACACTCGATTTAATTAAAGTATACACCCAGTGGAGTGAACGTAACAAACACCCCAAATTATGTAAACATGCGTGCGTATTACATTCAAATTTAACGAAATTTATATTTCACTAACATTTTATATGCATGGACCTTCACATTACGTATCACGTATTACATATCACCAACAATATTACATTAAATGCCTGGCCAAGGATACGCCAGCGAGCCAGTCCCTCAAGCTACAAGTCGAACTTTGACATTTAAAAGGCTTCAGATGTTCACATCTAATTCATCGCGTACTGACCGATTATTCGTAACCCCGGTTATGCGCACTAAAGTTTCCGATACCCTTGCAAATCTTGCGATATTTTGTTATTTTCAGTAAAGTAACCTGATAATCTCAATATTGTAAACTTTAAAACAATATATATATGGGTTTGTGCAAAACATATTTCATATTAATAGTAATTTTCAAAGAAGTTAGTTCCTGAACCCTACAATAAGTAACAAAATTAAAACCATCCGCTGTTTTTAAATTTTGAATATTAGTCGAATTCAGAAAATGTAAACCTAATATAAAATAAACGGTTTGATTAGTTAAATAAAAATAATAAAAAAGTGTTTGATTCTTTCCAGTATCTACGGCAAATAAAAATATATGACATGAATGGGTGATAAAATAAATAGTACGGATAACCGAGACTAAGGTATCATAGTTTTGGGAAAACGTCAACATAAAAACTTGGCCCAGAACCAAAAGCAATGGTGGGAGAAAAATCAATAAAATCCAATATTGCCATGCAAAAATAATAGACACGAAAAAACACATATAGAAATGAGATTATTGCAGCAGCTATAGCTCTGTTTAGACAATTGATAACTTACATTATCATGTATACATAAATATTAACAACTTAAATATATTTTTATGATAAACGTAATACTAGTAATGAGCATAATCAAGACGTAACTGTAATTATTAATAATAATACTAATAAGGATAATGATATTAACAAAAGTAATAATAATAATAATATTAATAAGAGTAATAATATTAACAATAGTAATAATAATAATATTATTAGGGCTAATAAGAAAAATAATATTTATAATTGTAATAATAGTAATAATAATAATAGTAGTAATAATAATAATAATAGTAATAATCATAATAATAACAATAATAGTATGAATAATAATAATATTGATAATAATAATAATAACACATTAAAAGTAGCAAAACGTAAAAAATAAAATATAATAAAATAACAAAAACAATAATTATCAAAAAATAAAAAAGGTGTATGATGGTCTCCCGTCTTCAGAGGGCTATCAAGTTGATTCCATTCAGGCAAATGTTACATGTGTCAAATGTTTTAGAAACCATTTTTCTTACATGCACTGCAATAAAAATTTTGCTTCCAAAAATAACATTAGATTCTCAAGTCAGTGATATTCTTTAGTTATCCTTAAAATAAGTAAATTGTTAACGCTTTTTGATTTACATTTTTGACATCACAAATAAAATTATCACCTCTAACTTAACTAACTAACCATCACGCCGTTCCCTCGCTAGGGTAGGCAGAGAGGACGGACCACCAAACAACCCGATCTTGGCATACACTTCTTGCTTCATTCACATTCATACAACGTCTCATACATTCTCTTCTGTTACTCCGACTTCTGACATGGCCCGACTCAAGTATTTGATTCACTCGATCGTGTCATGTCTTCCTCGGACGTCCCCGGTTTCTTCTCATTGCACTGCTATCTTCGTTCATTCGCTCTACATGCCCAAACCATCTAAGCATCCCTTTCTTAATCTTACTCGTTACGCTTACATCAGCCTTACATTCTTTACGAATCCCAACATTTTTCACACGATCAAATATGGTTTTACCACACATTCGCCTCGGAGATCTGATTTCTACCGCATTCACTCTACTTTCATCCTTCCTCTGCCAGTTCCATCCCTCACTGCCTTACATCAGGGTTGATATCAGCACTCCATTATTGTCTCTTAGCTTCGCTTCTTTGGACAACTTTTTGTTAGCGTCCACCGCGTTCAGTCCTCCATTTATAGAGTTTCCTGCATTCACCCTTTTTTCAATATCCCTATCAGTCTTTCCATCTCTCGTAAATATACTTCCCAAATACACGAACTCATCGACATGCTCCAAGTATTCATCATTAACAACTATATTGAACACTGTTTTCGTACTATCTCTTTCAAACATCATGACTTTATACTTACTTACATATAACATTAGCTCATTTTTCATACATACTTCGTTCACCTTAGATAAGAGGAACATTAGATCTTCCATACAGTTAGCAATCAGCACAGCATCATCAGCATACAACCGGCAACATACTTGCAGATTACTCATTTTCGCATCCAAGCCCACCGCTTTCAATTCTTGCATCAGTGTATAGATTGAACAACCATGGTGACATTACGCAGCCTTCCCTAAAACTTTTTGATGTCAAACCACCTCGTAAAATCACCGTTTGCCCTAACACATGCAACGCTTCCCTCGTACAGAGATGCGATTGCATGAATAAGATTCGTAGTCACTCCATACTTGGACAACACCTTCCATAACTTTTTTTTATCAATTCGGTCGTATGCTTTTTGTAGATCTACAAAAGTATAAAAAAGTTTCTGTTTTTTTTTTTCTTAGAAACTTCTCTGTGAGCATACGCAAAGAGAAAATTTAATTATTGCACCCTCTGCCACTCATAAGTGCACCTTGTACGTCCCATGTTTTATCCTTTGTTTTCATTTATACCCTTTCGGTCAATATCTTACCATACAGCTTTCCAAGTGAACTTAGCAGGCTAATAGCCCTGTGATTTCCACATTCCATACGTGATCCTTTACCTTTGTATAGAGGCATGATCAAAGCCTTTCTCCAATCTAATGGAGTGTAACCCTCCTCTAAACGCTGGTTAAAAAGTTTGCATAACCATGTGAGAATTATGCGGCTATCTGCTTTAAAGTATTCAGCAGCAATATTATCGAAAGCAACAGCCTTACCACTCTTCATACATTTAATTGACTTTTTTCCATCCATCATCCCACCATGCATCACCTTTCTTCCTACATCTCTAGCAGGTTCAAAGGGGCTCACCTATATGTGATCCCATGTGATCCCATGTTTTGTCTATACTTAGACCGTCCATATTCTTATCATTCGGTCTCATCTCCACACAATTTTCATACTTACTTTCACATTTTTTTTCTATTTTGATTCTAGTTGGAGTCGACACCGTTTTCACTTTAGAGAACCAACTGCGGGAGAGGTTTACTCTCGACACAACCAGCAAATGGTCGGTTTCTACCTCAACCCCTCTGAAACTCTTGTGTCTGCGATGACGGCCCGTCCGCTCCGACGTTTGCTCTACTCGCCCTGTTATATGTAGCCAGGTATTTTCAAACCTTCCTCTTCCCCTTCTCCTTCCCCTCCCAAATACCTACAGCCTCACAACATTCCCCAATCAGGGATGCCATAGTCTCACTGGCTCTAGATGGTTGGGAGCAGTACACACTCTTTTGCGGTATTAATGTTAAAAAAAAGAGATTTTGTCGGAGTGTCTTTCCCCCCTTTGAAAGGGATCGACACAGGTTGTGCTTTCTCCCCTCTCAGCCCTCTCCGCAGATCGGGATCAGCTGCCCCCTACAGTCCGCCTGCATTCCTTACGTCTGGTACAGTAACTTTTAAAAAATACGTTGTCCTTATGCATTCACATTTGGTTCGTCCAATGGTTGTATTCTGTCTGATTCAATCGCCTCATCATCACCATTAATATTCGATAAAGTAAAGGGTAGATTTTTCTGAAAGTTTTTTTTAACTTATTTATATGTACCATAGTAATTTATTTTTGTTATTCGTCCAAACTAAAAATTCATACTTTGTGTTTTTTTTTTAAATTCAACAATAACCCACCTTCCAACATGATATTGACTAGTTGTTTTGTTGTCTTCGGTTAATTTTTCCGTATTTTTTTTATCGGAGTCTTGCCCTCCATTATCATTTTTTACGGTTGATTCTGTCTGTTCATAATTATCTGCAATATGCACTTTTAGGGTTATACTTCAGAAATAAATGTCGGTAGTATAATCAATTGAATGAAATTTTTGAAATCAACATGGTCAAATGGATTATTTAATGTGGAGGATGTTTTCTTATAAAAATCAATGACGTTGCCTATCAAAATGAACATTTGACAGTATTTGGATATTAGGGGATTTCTTTATTTCTGTATACGGATTTTTAATCATTGTTGTTGAAGAATTGTTCAATTATCGTTCAAAAAGATTGGGTCTTCGTTGTTATCAATTATTGTAGGTTACTACATTACTTTACGTTTGATTGAGAAGCTTCTGCTTCACCGAATCCTGCACTCAAAACTCCAATATTTATTATGGCTGCATGCCAAAAAATATCTTCACGGCCTTGGCCATTGCCGAAATCTGGTTTTTCGGGGTCAAAATAAACAAAACTCTAAAAAATAGCTAAAAATGACAAAATATGAAAAATTTACGAATTCTGTTTTATCCCGAAGGACATAATATTTCGCCGAAGTCCATTTAACAACTTTTTAAAGTAAACTAAATTTATAAATCAGTTAAAAATACTCCGTAATCACCACTTTATTAATATATACATATCAACATGTTTCGAAAGCGATGCTTTCCTCACCGGGAATATACAGAATGCCTCTTGCCGTCAAAGCACTCAACATGGTGCCTTACTAAATATAAAAAAAAACCATTAAACTCAGTGTGAAGATGTCCGGCCTTGGCGTCATTGCCAGCCACCCCCGCCATTCGACCAGAACACCATGTAAGCTGATTTCCCATCTCCCCATAACGTGTTGATTTAATCCCCTGTTTCATCTGCATAACTCGGTTAGAGATTCCAATCAGAAAGAGAGAGATATTACGATAGAATCCTGCCTAGATTAAGACCTTTTTTTACTGTCTACACGATTATTCTTAACCCATCATGTTTGTCTGAGTTGCAATAAATACCGAGTATGAAAACACTTCCCTGTACTAATTTAACGTAAAAGTAGAAACGCCTTCAACCCAATAATAAGATTGCGATCGATCCGCGACCCTGTATGATAAGAAGTTGATGTCCCCTGCCGATCTGAGCTAGGCTAATGTCCGGAGCAGACTTGAACATTGAGGAAACCACCTCCAGGGTAAGTCCTGCAGATTGTAATAGTCTCCCATAACTTCCCCTGTAACCCAACCTTCCTCTTCCCCTTTTCCCCTCTCCCTGACATTCCCAGTTTACACAACAATACAAATGATAAACATAGAACACAATAACGTAGAAATAGACAAACTGTGAACTTAAACAAAATTGATTAAAGTAAGTAGGTAATTAATCAAAAATGTTAATAAATAAATTATTATAAAACATTGAATAATAAATTTATATTAGAAATTAAAAAAGAAAATATTTCTATTGTTAATATTAACATGAAAATAAATTCAAGAAATAGCTATTATATTTAATTCACTATTAACACTTTTTCTGATTTTTTAAATTTTAAATTTGTCTAGTGTGTCATGATGAAATAGCCCCTTAATTGTAAATCGGTTGTATTTGTATTGAAAATGTGCAAATCTTTATTTATATCAAAAGAATGATTGGTTTCTAAAATCTTACTTGCAAATTCAGAATAATTATTTAAACACCTTATATGTTCCTTAACTCTAATACTAAAATCTATAGAAATCTTTCCTATTTAAAAATAGTTGCAATCGTTACAAATGAATTTATATACCACCGGTTTATTAAAAATACCTTTGTTTTTTAAAATATTATTTTTTTAATTTATAATTGGAATAAAAAGCTGGTTGGATAGTATTTGGGATGTTTTTAATTATTACATTTGAAGTATTATTATTTAAAAACAATATTTTTGTCCACTGTTTACTCACTGGATCCAGACGGTTGGGGGCACTTGGGCCTCTTGTACGGTAATCACATAAAAAACAACATTAAATAACTTATATAAATCCTGTGACAAGTTCTTAGGAATATTCGATGAATTTATTAATAATAATTTTGCATTCCCCGAGCGGAACAGAGGGAAATAAATTTACAAATAAGTAAATTATTAGGGATATCTAAAGATTTTAAATGATCAACACCAATTCAAAATAATTTTTAATTGTGTATTTAAGTTTGAAAATATTGCTATCCAAAATTATTCTATGAATTGTAGATGCTAATTTATATCTTGGGGCATTACAGTTAGAAACTACAGGTCTAATAGGTTGATCAATTTTATGAATTTTAGTAACCTGTATAATTTAGGAACTTGAGGAGTTTTTAAATAAATTAATAATATTTTTTTCTTTCCACATTTTCAAAACATTTATAATTCCATCTTGACATTTATTTATTGGGTTTTCATTAACTATTTCAAAATTATCACTTTTCAAAAAGTCCATAGTTTTTTTTAACATAAACACTTGTATCCAAAATAATTATAGAATTACCTTTATCAGCTTTAGCAATAGTATGATTTTTTCTAAAGTAACTACTTGTACTACTACTACTTGTACTTTAGAAATGTTAATTGCATGTTATTTTTCTTCAATTGTTTTTTTGTTTTTCAATGGAATTATTTGATTGCGCATTTATGATTTCACCACATTTATTATGAAAGAATTTTCATAATTAATCAGAACACAATTTAGATCAACAGCTAAACACTCCAATTGTTAAGATTATGGTTAAGACCTTTGGATAATACATTTATTTCTTCAGTTCTGAAAATATGTTTTGTATTGTTAATATAATCACACGATCATGAATAATAATTTTGTTTTTATTTTTATTATCATTATTATATAGATTGTCATTGTTTTTAACGTTATTACATTGATTTATATTGTTATTTTTGGATAATTTATTAAGTTTTTTTAATCAAATGTTCTTTCTTATTAAAAGCTTTTATACATGAAATAAACCTAGCGTGATCATTGAACAAATCTAATCAATAGGATGTTAATTAAACGTCAAATCCATGTGTAGCACTTTGATTAGAATTTTAAGATTATTAGTTTTTTTTAAAGTATTTTTTATATCTTCCTTAAGCCAAGTATTTTTGCCATTTTAGAAGAATTTGAAGTAGTTTTAATTTTTAATTAACGTAGTTTGGAATTATTTTAAGTTTCTGGCATTCCCATAAAAATAATGAATTTAGACAAATGAATCTATACTTAACCAGTTTGTTTATATACATTTTCGCTTTTTTATAATTTCTTCAAAAGATTGGTATTCACTTTGTGGCGTCATTATTAATAAATATATTATTATTTATTTATTAATAATGATGCCACAGAGTGAATACCAATCTTTTGAAGAAATTACAAACTAAATTTGTTTAAGTGTAGAATGGCCTCCCTGAAAGTAAAGATGTAATTCATTTTAATATCACGGTTTAAAAGATCCACTGATGAACTCAAAGAGTCATAGGTTGGAATCGGAATGTAATGAAAATATTTCGTTTGTTTTTAGAATAGCCATTAGTATGTAAATAATTATAATTATTTGGGGAATGCGGAATTATTATTATTATTATGAGGAATAGTAACATTATATTATTTGCACCAAAGCAATATTAAAAACAAAAATGAGTCACAAAAAAAATCGCTTGGAAATGTAAATTGCACTAAATAGTGGAATAACCCGACTACCGGAATTGGATATCCATCCAGCAAGGCGATATTTTTAACTCTAGAAACAAATTAAAAAAATTATATTAATAAGAAAAGTAAACAAACCCTCGCTGTTCGTGCACTGTCTAAATTTTTGACAAAGAAAATAAAATATTTATTATAGCAGCAATACAATCTGGAAGCCCGGGCCGATAGATGCAGTAGTGTAGCATGTTGCCAGTATTTTGACAAAGCATTTGTAATCAAATATCATAGACGTCATCTATTAAAATGTATGAAGATAACCAATTCGTACAACTCGGGCCGCTAGAGGTCTCTAGTGTAGCATGTTGCCATCTCTATGTATGGTAAATGTCAGGAGCTGCGCGTATTATTATTTATTATATTTCTACGGTATTTGTAATTGCTATTACTACTCGGAGTGGTATATCGCGAATGGTATATCGAGAGTGGTATATCTATGGGTTACCTATGAGTATATCTATGGTGGTGTATCTATGTTTCTGTCCTTGTACTGCTTGTCAACGACATTTATAAAAATATCGGAAAGAATTGTTCGATTTATTTAGTCTATTTGGAGGATACTTAATCTAATCAGTTACTGACAACTATGGCAAAATTTGGAGCGGTGTGTAAGGTTGATGGCTGCGCGAACTCCAACAGGGATAAAAAGTCATTTTTCCGTTTCCCGAAGAATACAGAACTGTGAGTATTCGACATCAATATTATTCATTATCGTTTTCCTCAGATTCCCAAATTTACTTATATATCAGAATGCCTGGGATCGTTTTCGTTAGATAGACAATTGCATTGTACTTGCACAACAAATCAGATTTTAGGGGTCATCTTTGATTACAAACTAGTACTGAACTTGTATACTGATTGCATAGTTAATAAACGTCAGCTTGGACTAAAAACTTTTCGAATAATCTCTTGAGTGAGCGGAATGGCCACCCTTTGACACAAAAGTGTTTATGAAATGCTTAAGTAACAAGCCATTTAAACTAACCATAATTTCTGATCAAACCTGAAGCTGGCCAGTGATGGTCGTCGATCCAACAGACAATTTGAAGGACTGCCAAACAGACCAAATTATATTACACCATACCGAATGGAGCATGGTGTGAAGCGACCGTCAATGTGAATCGTGTTTTGTTTTATTTGTAGTTGTGAGAAGTGGATACTGGCCTGCGGAAGAACCGAGTTGGAAAAAAAATTCAAGGAAGCAGGAACATTGAACTTGAACCGTGTTTACCGAGTCTGTTCAGATCATTTTAAATTAACCGATTTCCGAAATCCAAACCTATTTAGCCAAGGGTGAGTAGCATTAATTTGATCAATTCTAATGAACAATAAATAATAGTTATATATTGTGCTGGTATTATATTATTAAATTGACAGTTCCAACGAACAATGTCGGATGTGCACATTTGTAACTTTGGATTAGAGCTGTAGTAGTTGTGATAATATTGTTTTCCAATTAAATAAATAGGGGTTTATCCAAAATATCAAAAACAATAATAATATAGACATGAAACTCTAAACACATAGAAACGAAACCTTAAACAGTTCTTAAAAGAAGTTTCCAATTGCACATCCGACATTATTCAATGGGACCGTCGATACGTTTCTCAAATTCTGATCACCATACCCATTCATCATTTCAGGATATGGAAAGGTACAGTGCCTACTGTGAAAGTGTTTAACGTGGAAGAGGAAGATTCTAAGAAAAAAGATAATAGTAAGGGTGGTAATACAGTTCCAATTGAAGTTCCACCTCCATCAATAATTAACCCAAAGCTCGAAAGACTCAATGAAGATATACAAGCTTTTAAAGGAGATCATAACTATACACTAAGTAATAATATAACTATAAGAAATTTACAATATGATATTTTAGATCTAAAAAAGAAGCTTGAAGAAAAGAAAAAGAAATTACGTGTTTCTCAGCAAGGTCTGTCAAGATATCGGGCAAGATGTAAATATTTAAGATCTACAGTCGAGAAATTAAAATTGTCTGAAAACCTCAAGAAAAAACGTAAGCAGTCCAAAGAAAATGTTGGATTTCATAGTCTGAATATTCTTAATTCTGACGTCAGAATAGGAAAACTTAAGATGGGAAGAAGGTACTCTACTACTGATAGAAAGTTTGCATTAGCCTTGTATCACTGTTCTAGTAAGTCTTATGAATTATTACAAAAAGAATTTTGTTTACCTACTGTCCGGTCCTTGCGGAAATGGATAACCGTAAAGACAGAAGATGTGAACGAACAAGAAGTGTCGAATTTAATTGAAATACACACTTTGAAACATGAAATATGTAACATAGAAGATAATGATGAATCTTTAAGAATTTACCAGGATGAACAGAGTTAATAATATGTAGTATTCTATTGTTATAAAAGGCAGCATCTTTATATTAATACAGCTATTGATTCATATTTTATACGCCAACCAGGTTTCACTTGTGTCAAAAGTTCATCAAGGCTGTAAATATTTATCTCCAGTGCTACGGTGTTTATGTTGTACCCTAAAATCTGGGGAAATTTTCAACCTTACCAGAAGAAAAAAAAAAATCTTCTGCAAAATTGGTTCCCCTTTACAGAGAGATTTTGTGGACTTTGTTTTAAAAGAAAGAAACATTCCCGATATACGAATAACCTGACATTTGGAAATCTTCCCCTATCATCATTATAAGCGTAAGTTGTTGCGTGCGCAATGATTAAAGGACTTAACAAACACACCGCCTGGGTGGGAACCCAACGCATTTGCCAACTCAGCCACTGACCGGTCAACGATTTAAAATCATACATACATAATGGAATAGTTTTTGTTTAAAGCGAATGTGAACAATGAATACTTTCAGCTAATGTGCATTACATTATAATGTAGAATTTTCCCTTTTCTGTGAATTTTTCTTATTTATTTTTATTTGAGTATGTACATAAGATAGGCAAGAAGCACCTATTTTATCCAAGCGTGCCATCACGCACTGGCAGTTAGGCGAAGCCTTACTAACAGCCACCTCCGACTATTCTAATCGAAGCCCAACCAAAAGTTGCCCCCAAGGTCTAGCAACAGAATTTTTTTTTTTATCTGCCGGTAAATAATTCACATCATGAAGTCTGGCACAATTAAAACCTGGTTGACATTGCGTAAATATGACTTATTTCCATTTATAATATCAACCAAGAAACATCTTTCTTTCCATGAAAATATGTATACCAAAATACATTTTTTATATTTCAACACCACAGCTCTAAAAAGCTCTTAGCAATATAATGCCGTTGTAAGTAAAAACACAGTATCTTCCGTGAGACTCGATACTGTGTTTTTACTTACCACAGCAGTATACATGTGTAACTGTATTTTAGATTATTTGTCAATAATTTATATGTATTGAAGTAATTTGAATATTATTTTAAGTTTTAGTTGAGTAAATATATACATTTTCTTTTTCAATCAAGTGTTCACCCCTCTAATCTCTTTAGTTCTTTATAATGTTTCTAAACTTTACATACTACAATCTATTATCATAATAAAAGTGTTTGCTAGTTCTGTTTACTTGGTGTACATATAATTCCTCTAATTATTAACATATATCTCTATTTTCTAAATAATAAATTATTATTAAAATTTGAGAAATAAAATTAATATTTTTCATGTCAATTAATTTATTTTACTGATATGTACTTGAGCATTTTTATGTAGAAACAGCCAATTCATTTCTAAATTAGATTTCGTTTGATTAAATCTCTGGGCAAAAGATTTTGGTAATTTTATTAAACTGTCAGAAAGCACTCTAAATTGTCCTCTCTTTTGATGCTATAAATAAATGCCTATTAGTCAATCAAGATTAATGAAGTTGAGGCTTATCCAATATACACATATTTGTTTGTTCACGCCTAGAAGGCCTTTACATGTTAATACATTTATACAAAGGAGTATAATAATATAGTACATAAAATTATCATTACAGTGTAAAAGAAATAAGTAGGTACAGTATAAATATGTAGTTACAGCGTAATGAATAAGAGTTTTACCTGTGGTTAAATTATAACTTCAGGTTGTACAGGTGGTTTAGTACATAACATAATAACATGAGTGTACGGAACATACAAATACTGTATTTCAAAGGGAACACCAGTACACATCTGTCGGCAAGAGTTTTATAGAAGTATAGAATATAGGTCAATAAAGGCCGAATAACTTTTTCATAATGATCTTTTATTAAAATAACTTCTCTATTTATATGATTTTTCCTAATGAAACAATTGATGTATGTTCACAGTGATTGATGTCATTGAGATTGGTAGAAACATGTCGGTTATGACGTTTTTGATGATTTAGTTTAAGTCACTGGTGTATGTCCCAGAAATAGTGGCATCAATAACTGCCATTGACATCATTAAATGCGTCATCTGAATTGCAGAAATACGTCACCTTGATGCGGTGATGCACTTTTTGCATCTGATTATGTAGGAGCATTTCTGTCATTCTCCTAAATACGTATTATGATTTGGACGTCCGATATGAGTATAAAAGAAGTAAGAAGGTAGATACTATGTAACTAACTAGTTACAGTGCAATGGATGGGTAATAGGTTTATAATTATTATGACGTAGTAAAACATAAAGTGTGTTTATAATACACCAAACCTTTATTACGCCTGATTGGGTGTTTTCCAGAAACATAGGACAGTAAATGTAACAATAAAAAAGGTGCACATGAAAAACTTAATAAATCTAATAAAAGCATCCAAATAAACTGATTTTTAGCCTGAACACAGTGTTGTAACGGTAAACATCAATCGAACTGTACTCATTACCAAGTCTGTGCAATAGGAGGGTTCTCGATATAATTATTTGCAGACATTGGAATACTATACAATGCCGTCTGTCTCATATTACGGGTAGATACACTCAAGGTAATAGGCTCATTAAATCCAGGGCGTACAATTTGCCAATTCAAATCAATCATTGCCAATCAATTGAAGAGACATACTAAATCACTCACTGTGCGCTTTGATGGTAAATCAGTTAGGTTAAGTATGTCCATTAAAAAAAGTGTAATTAAGATTATCGATTGGAATACATAACTTGTAATTAATAAATAGAAGAAATTTATGCTGCACTCTTTCAATTTTTTTCTGGTCAATTTTATAAAATGGAGCCCAGATTGTCGAATTATATTCTAAATTGCTTCTCACCAACCCATTAAATAGTAATTTAAAGGAGTTCATTAATTTGAAATCTTTCACTGTCCTCAAAGTAAATACCAAACATTTCATGAACTTATTGGTTATTTCATTTATGTGAGGAACAAAAATTAGTTTGCTGTCAAAAATTATACCAAGGTCTTTTATCTTTTACTCTTTTTAGGTAAATGTTGATGCATATTGATATATGATGGGATTTTTAATTCTGACAAAAGTTATAGTTTGACATTTTTCAATATTGAACAATTCATTATGAATGCACCACTCTTGTAGCCTCACAAGATAGGAGTATCATAACTCCATCAAAAATGGTAGTTATGTCATTGATAAACGAGGAAAACAATACTGGTCCAAATATGACCTCTGGAATACCGCTGAACGCTGTTGTTTGTGCATAATATTAAATAAATGTGATAAATTATTAAGTTTGTAAGAGTGAATCTTTTGTCATGAAACCGTGTTGTCGATGTGAAATTACTTAATTAATATCAGGTGATAGTTTAATAAGCAGAGCAGATTCAAATAATGTCGGGATGGATGACTGAATACATAATAGGTCTGTAGTTGGAATTATCAAATGTATTTCCTTTTGTTAAAGGTTGGAGACATAAAGCTTGTTTTCCATTTCTTCGGAACGGTGCCAATTTTTGGAGACAAGATAAAAAGTTTAGTAAGAGGATAAGTCGAGACTGATAAACATTTAGATAAAAAGATTGGAGGGATGTTATCGGAACCAGCCGATTTGTTAAGATCTAGGTATTTCAATTTAGTTCTCATACCACTGTCTTCAAATATGCATTGATTAAAATCAATATTGTTGTCATTATTAGTTGTTGTAGCATCCAGTAAAGGGGAGTCGTTTGCAGTATCATAGACTTTGCTGAAAAATTCGGCAATTAGGTTTAGACTTATTGGGGATTATCGGCCATTTTCTATCTAAATACATGTTAGAGGGATATCAGAGTCTTTATTATTAACCACTTAATGCTAGGGTTTTTTTTTATAAAAAGTGATTAAAAAAAACATCAGTTTTTTTTAATGTTTTATTCAAAGTTTATACACTTTTCAATTAAAATATAACAATTTAAACATATTTAATTTTTTTTAAATGAAGAAAAATTAATAATTCAATTTAGTGTGATAGATTTTAAAGCATGGTGTTTTTACTTTCGGAATGTTCAATATCAATATTTTCATATTCACTATTAATATCTTCATATTCACCATCACTTCATTTGGGATCTTATTTGAAAAAAAAAAATTCAAATTGATAAATATATTTTTTTAATAAAATGATGCATTCATACATACACAATGCATGTGAACACAATATAGTAAAAACGAAATAGACAGCTCAAAAACACGACCAATCTCAACTTTGACGGCCTCCATGGTCGAGGGGTAAGGATCTTGACTACGAATCCGAAGGTCGCGGGTTCAGATCCCGGCATGCGCAAATAAATTATATTTAATTAATTTTTGTTGTTTCACAATTAATTCATTTAAAAATAATATATAGTGTATTTGCGCACGTTCCAGAGTGGAAGATACTCTCAGTATCACCCTGGTGAAAGACCACCATTCAGAATTGAAACGTTGCTTGAAATGGCTTTAAGCCGTGTTTGGTAACCAGATCTGAATAGCCAGGTATTCCTCGCATTCCTCTTCCCCTCCCCAATACCTTCAGCCTCACAACATTCCCCAGTTGGGGATGCCATAGTCTTACTGGTTCCAGACGGTTGCGAGCAGTTGGAACTCTTGTGGGGTATCCATATAAAAAAAAAAAAAAAACTGCGTAAAATACATCGCTAACCTTGACGAGCGTTACTCGTGTTAGTTAAAAATAGAACGCTGCGAGTCGAAACAGGTGACCGTCACTTGGGCTAGCAGAAATTGGAATGCATTTAGCGCGCAAGCGTGACTTGTTCAAAAGCATGAAGCGGTTAAGCGTGTTTGAAAATTTATAAATGTTCTGGGGATTGGCAACAGCCAATTTTTCACAGTTTTCAATGTACTTTTTGTAACACAATTTTGACATTATTTTAGTAGTTAATCTTAGTTCATTAAATTTTGTGTAATCTTTAGAATCCTGTATTGAGTTGTAAACTTTATGAGCAATTTTTTTTGTCTTCAATTGTATTGATGAGATCTTTACTAAACCATTTTGGGTATTTTTGCACAGTAATTTTAGAAATAAGTACAAATAAATCAATAGCACTATTTATCTATCATATCATTGATTGGAACTTTTTGGATGTGGGAGTAAACCTCCCACATCCAAAAAGTTCCAATCAACAGAAGATAAAAGATTATTGATTTGATTGAAATCTGTTGAAAAAGTTAAATTTTGAAGATGCAGGTGAATTTTTTGTTGTTGTTATTGAACTGTGGCATTCAATTGTCGATAGAGGGTGATATTTGTCAATTGGGAGAATAGTTTTAGCAGATGCGGATACACTTAAAAAAGAAGAATTGGAGAGCATTAGATGGAAAAACGTGAATTTACATTATATACGTAGTTTAATTGCCAGAGGTTTAATAAATTTGACATTTCGATAAATTCATGGGAACCATGGTTGATATTGTCCGAGTAAGAAGTCTTCTTGTTTCGTATGCCCCATACAACATTAGGTAGATTGTAATCTCCTGTTAAAATCAAGGTAGCTTCGGGAAATCTTCTTCGCATTGTTTCAAATTGGAGGTAGTGGTCTTTATATAATTGAGCGTTAGAAGATGGGGGAATGCATATACAGTTGACTATAATTTTTTCCTTTTTGATAGACACCATGATAAATAGTCCTAGATTTGTGTAGATGCATTTGTTTTTATTTATGGATATTAACACACTGCCTCTTCTAGCTTTCTTATTGTATCTTTCTCGTATGTGTATGTGTGTCAAAATAATGTTTCAGAATATTTTACAACAATAAATCAACAATTAACTTATTTGACAAAGACACTTCTAGCACTAACCCTTTGAAATATAAATTTTTCTTTTACTTCTTGAATCTTCAAAATCTGCAATCGAAGCCAAATACTTGTAGGTGTGGAATGAAAAATATACATATAAAATAAAAGAATTTATTAAATATAACACGCCTGGTACTATGCTTATAATATAGTTTTTGTTTACCATACAACTTGTATGGTAAAAGAATAGTTTTTTTTCTTGATAAATTTCTAACAAAACTGAAATGATATCTTGGGATCATAATCTCTGCACTAAACCATAATCTCAAACAATTAAGTTTAACTTTAATTTGTGTTATTCCTACATTCATTAAATCAAAATTTAAAAAAAATATTGTAACAATATTGTCAATGTCCATAGTTAGAAGTTACAGTATAAAAATAGCTTATTATGAGCCTTATTAAAATATTTACAAATGCATAAATTACTATATTCACTTTAAAACTAGACACTTTATTGTTTTTTGAAACTTTTTAAGATGGGATAGATATTGTCGAAGGCTTCGTAGATCTCTCCCCTCACTTTGGCTCCCGTTAACACTACTTTGCCGGAAACGAAGATCAGCAGAACAATTCGGGGTTTTACCATTCGGTAGATAAGTCCAGGGAACAACTCCGGTTCATAGGAGCTGAACTGACCGTGGGTTAGCACCAGGCCTTCCAATCTGATGGGAAACTTGACGTCACAACTGCCGACCATGTTCTGAATTTTGAAGTCCAGAAACTTTGCCTGCAAGAAATAAATATATTAATGCAAATGGTAAGATACATTTTTCTAAATGTATAATTAAGAATAATTATTGTGAAAAGGTCAATCCCCTTGTTTAGTGTAGGTATTTTGACTATAAAGCTGAAAATCTGTTTGTGTGATATTTGAAGCAGCAAAAAATCTCAAATGGTAAGTTTAGGTATCATGAAATTTGTATACTTTTTCTATCTTTAATTTCCAGGTCAACCCTAAAACCATTTTTAGGTTTTTCCATCATGTGGTTATAATGGTTTACAATACACCGCAAATAACAGAGATGCCCCAACACGCAGGGGGAAAAACCAAAATAAGGGGGGCGAGGGTCAAGCTAAGCGTGCCACCAATTTAAGTAAAACAGCAAATAAGTAAATAGATTCGGCTTGTTTACAAAAACTGAATGTTTTGAATTTAGTTTGATCCTTTTATAATTTGCTTACCACAGTCAATATCACGCAAAACAAACTTGGATGGCAGTGAACTAGGCTGGTGCCAAAATGGGTATCACTTGACCTTCGCCTCCAGCCATCGAAATGGTACATTGGGGCAAGTCCATTCATTCTGACGTCAGTGTTTAAAATATCAATTTAAGATGTCATAATGTTTATATCATATTTTGTAAGATTAGTAGCATTTCTTGAATCATCCGGACAAAAAGTTGAAAGTTAGTTACGTTCATGCCCAAAGAGGTTTATTTTGAAAATTGTGACAATATGTATTCTGAAGTTTTTTTGTCCAAGATTACCTCTTAATTAAGATCAGATACAGAATGAATCGTTCTGATCTGAAATATATATATATATTCATGGACATAACAAAGAAAGGGACACAGATGAAGACAGTTTCTAACCATAAAACCTAGTTTTTGTATAATTCTTGCATATTTCCTAGCGGCTAATCTAGAGTCCTCTTCACTCTTCGCCCCGGTGCACACCATCTTTCCCGAAGAGAATATCAGAGCAGTCGTCCTGGGCTCCCGAATCCTCATGATGACGGCGGCAAACCGCTTGGGGTTGTACTCTGCATTACGAGCGTGGAGCGCTATTTTCTTGAGATCCAGTTTGCAACTCAAGTTGACGGTAGAAACTATATTTCTGCAATGTAAAAATAAAGAATTGAATGAATAAAGGTTAAATGAATCTTAAGACAGAGATTATAGTGAACCGATTAGAAGTAGCGTTTAGTTGGAGGTCAGATATTCTATATCACTAAGGGGCTACTTCACCATATCTCAATAAGTTATCAATAAGCGCTATTTGTAGAATATAAATATATTTGCATTTCACATACTCTCAATAATGCTATATGCCATAAAAAGTCTGACATAACTTACTCGAGCTTGAACCGACAAATAGCGACTATTTATCAGATTTAAAGATGGCATCAAGCCTCAGAACATTCTGACAGATGTTGGTGAAGTGAGCCGATTATTGAGTTTATTGTATATTTTATTGAGGATTTTGCCATAATCGAAGATGCAGAAGCACACGACAGGGCAATACGAAGACCACAAGTTCTAAGAGCATGTGTCAATTTTTTGGAAGTATTGGATGACGTTAATCACAATTTCGACTCATGAAGAATGCAGTGAATATAATTCACGACCAAATTAAAGACAAAATCTGTCCAAGGGCTACCTGGTATGTATCCTCTGGATATTTACTGTCATTTTAATATACGCCATCGAAATGTAACACTGAATACTTGTACTTACTCGGATCATATTCATCTTTCAATTTGGGAGGCGGGTATGGGTCGCACTACTAACCATGTAGTTTTTGTGGGAGCATTGTTTGACGTTTGTGATTCCATAGAAATAATAGACAGGCGTTGCAGCAGACGGTATAATGGTTTGAAAATACCGATGTTGCCAAGCTAGCTCATCAATAACTACTTGGGATCATATTATTTGTGGTGAAATGGTCACCGGTTTATTGGCCTATTATTCAACGAACAGTTAACGGATAGTTTATTGAGATATAGTGAAATCGCCCCTAAGAGAAGCTAATATTTGACTTCCGAGTAAGAATAATCCAAATAAACTCCCGCTATTGTCATTTTTATTTTATCTGTCAGCGCTTTCTGCCGCCCTAGATGACGGATTCGTCTCCCGCTAACAGATTGAACCACGTTGGAGGGCAGCTAGCGCCTTTGGAATATTATAATATAGCGAATTTGAGTATCTGTGGGTCACCTATCTATCACCAACCATATCGGGATCTTATGATCTAAGGCCGGAGAGCTATTTATTCAAGATAAAATGAAAACAATCAGTCACCTATTTTAACCTGCCGTAAGAGTGTCGAAGTGGGATATGATAGTTGATTTTCTACTAGCAATTATTGACTATGCCTTGTCGAAAATCAGTAGATAGAAAAGGGTGTTCGTATGATATTGTAGCAGAGACTTGTAGCATTCCACCTCATTACTTTTGCATACTCTTACTGACGATATAGAAAGATTAATACTAAGAAAAATAATTATACGTTTGGGCTCTGAAGAAGCCAAGAGTGTGGACAACTTACTGCAACTGCGGAAGAATGCCGGGGTCTGCAGAGTGAGGAGTCATGGGGGTCATGGGAGTAGCGGGGCCACTCATCTGGTTGAGGGCGCTGGAAGTCCCCATGCCCATACTGCCTGGGCCCCCTACCATCGGGGACATCATGTTTTGTTGCTATATAAAGGACAAAATAGTAAGTTTAATAAATACTCTAAAAACAATAAATCTACACTTAGTTTCAACAGAACTCAATTAAAATATTTTTCTCCAGGAAAAAAACGAAAATTTAGATTCTTTCTTTGACTTGAATCAAATTTATATAATGATTTATGTAATCATGAATTTTCAGTTAAGCTGTTTGAAAGTGTTGCACTTTATGGCATTATAATCTCACATTACCTACTTCAAATATTAGTAGTGAGAGATATTGTCTAGAAATTGGGACTGTGCAATGCTTTTTGCACTGCATTTAATATTACTGCCTAAGTTCCACGAAAAAGGTTTTGGAGGTAAACATAATTTAGTTCAGGCGCAATAATGTATATGACTTGAATACGAAAGTGAGCAGAAATATCGACAAACCGGAGTCTGTGGCTGCATCATGCTCTGCGGGGTAGCAAAACCTGGAGCATAAGTGTGGATTGGTCTTGAAGGTGTCATGATTGAAGGCATTGCGGATCCGAAGACCCCCATGCTCGGCGAGGCCCCCATCGGCGCCAGGGGTGGCATCTGTTGCTGGAGAGCACTTGTCATGATCTGTTGATCTTCCTCCGGCTGATGCAGCGGGGTCCCGATACTGGGGATCGAGAACCCCGGGCTTGGCAGCATTTGGTCCATCTTTACTAATTGATTTGACACAAAACACGTATAGGAATGTATTTTTATTGATCAACTACCAAATAAGTGTCGATTTATTCACTCTTTTTGTAAAAAAAACAAACGGTAAACAACGAGCACCGAGATGTTCGTACAATCAACACATTTTATTTCCATAGATTTTTTTTCTATGGTTAAAATTAAAAATGACAGTTCAAAAGGTTAATGTGCTGCCATATTACCGACAAACAATAAAAACGTAAAAAGTACTTGCCGGCTAAAATAAATATTTTTATTTTTTTGAAAGCCTCTGTTTGGGGCATAATATTGCACGCTTGAATGTTGTTGTATAAAACAGTCAAACCGTTGGAAAGCTATCTGTTAACTTTTTTTATGGCTTTTCACCCCAAAGAAATGTTCTAGGTTGTGTCAAGTAGAAGATGATAGCGGAACGTTTGTAAGTTTAGATTAAAATTGAGTTGATAGTAATTAAGGGCCTTCTATAAGACTGGTTTGCCCTATACTAACTGAAGCCCCCGTGTAGAAGGGTTCGACCGGCCCGTCGTCTTTTCCCAGAGTCAAGCCTACTAACTTTAGAAAGGGACAACCGTATGCTCGAATCTTTCAACGCGGTGGCTTTAGTTTTAGTATCGGGTAAACCAGTTACAAGTAAGTACACTTCATACAAATTTACCCAAAACACCCAAAATATAAGTTGTTAATTTTTTGGTTCAGACTGTTCAGAGGTAAAAAAATAATGTGCTTATGTTTCGGAATACTCGAATTCATCGATGTTTGTTTCTCAATACCGTTGACATTTTATATTAGACAAGCATAAGGTAATAAATAGGGTGAACAAAAATTACGATTTAAATAGAACGAAAATATTCAATGTTAGAATTTTTCTTAATTTAAAAAAATCATTTTATTAATTTAAAAAAATACATACTCGTATAATGTCGGCACACAAGAAAAAATTACCAATTTCAAAATCAGTAATGTTTGGGAAGCAATTTTTAAATACAATATTGTTGGAGTCGGAACTTACATGCCTTTTTCTCAAGTACTGAACGGTTGACATAAATTATAGATTTTTGTTTATTTTGATGACCTTAACATGACTTCATAAATAAATATTCCAAAACTAGTGAAGAATATAACCAATTCCATGGAGTAAATGCAAGCGTTGGGGTCGTTTTTCTCAGGCACAATACATTCGATCTACCGGGAAATTTAAATTAATGTTTTTTTTTCACGATATAAACATGATTTCAAAAAAAAAATGATAGGAAAGTGATAATTTATAAAAATATATTGTAAATGACGAAATATAAAATAATAATTCTATGGACTAAATTCAATCGTTGTGGTCGGAACTTGTCGATCGATACTGTAGTACAGTAGCAGTAAAATCACTAATTCGATTATTCTGTACTACGATTTACATTACACAAAAAATAAATTGAACCTTTTCCTAGAAATTCCCTAGGCAAGAATTAAAATAAAATTGTTAATTACGTTATAAAAAAGGTAAGCGTAAACTACTAAATAAAATATTTTTCAATCGAAAATTATGAACGCATGTAAGAAACGAGCTTTAAAAAATACTACTATTTAGCTAAGATTATTTGTGAAAGATTCCCTTGATTAATTCTTTTTCTTTTCCTACAAAATAATAAAAACCGCTTTTTGCGCTTACAACAAACATTTCTGGACTCCGCTTGACAAGCGAATTTTATTCCTATTACATATATTCGTGGTGACATAAGATACACAGCTTGTAGCAATATTTTAGGCATGTAATAGTTCCGACCTAAATCCAAAAAAATATTATTTTATTTTCTTATTTTTAATATTTTCATTATATTCATTACTCTCCAAAATATTATAATTTTAATAATTTTCATTATTCTCACTATTGGACCCTCTGTCTCTCCAACTCTAGCCCACTCGCTCTGACATATTAATTTTGTCAAAAGTGACAATTTTGTTGCATACATTGCCCTCATAAGACGGTATTTTTATTCAGTACGGATTTGGATATATTTGCTGACATTCAGTTGGGAGTCAGGTCGGTAGAATATTGTATAATTTATTTGACGTGTGATGGAACTGGCTCCCGTAACAAAGGATAAGGTTTTCATATAATATTTATTAACCATTTGCGACCCACGAGCTTTTGGAAAATAGATAGATTCTAGATTGGTCATTCTGAAATATTGTATATCATTGTTTTATGGGCTAATGTATTTGGACTAGAATTTAATAGTCAAGTTGTATCATTCATTGTACAATATCATTGTTAATTTTAGTGGTTAATGTACGAATATTTGAACAAGTCATTTTATGAATAATAGATTTATCAGATAATCTGTTAAATACTTTGGATACTTATCTAAATTCGGACAGATTTACATGGATCTGTCTAATTTCATTGAATGCGTTGTTAAAAACCGTGTTAAAACTGTAAAGTTTTACGAAGACACAGTGTTTCCGTTGTCTAACTGATTCAGATTAGGCGTTGATAACAAATTAGTCATGCCCATTAAAGACGAAGTAATTAAAGAAGTACGGTGGTGATATAAAATAACAATGCAGCCATTGAAAACGAAAGCAATATTCCAGACGATGAGAAAATGGCCGACGGAAAATGTTGCAGTTCACACCAAGCTGAAGGTTAAATTGAACAAAAGGTTATTAGTTATTACGTTCCTCGGCAGGGATTTTTTTGTCTTAGAAATTAATACGTTAGTTTATGAACCGTAAAAATAAATATTGTATTAGGTACTCTACTACCGTAAAAATTGCGATGCTGTTTTTTTGGTCGTTTAAATATTTGGTTTCAATTGACTTTATTTTTCATTGATATTGTTATTTTTATATGTATACCGCACGAGAGTCCCAACTGCTCCCAACTGCCCGAAGCCAGTACGACTTGGCATCCCATATTATGGTAGGCTGAAGGGAGAGAGGAGGGGAAGAAAATGTCTAAGATGTAGGTTGGGATCTATCCAGTTATTCAAATATGGTCATTAAAGACGGCAAAATCCACTTCAAGCAACTTTTTGATTCCGAATGGCGTTCTTTCACCTTTCGAGGGCTTTCACCAGGGCGATACTGAGAGTATCTACCACTCTGTTCGAAGGATATGTATCACGGATAGATTTCACGTAATAACTATTTATTGCCGATATATCATCGTCAACGGGTATATGTGTCAAAAACGTTAATTTTTCAAGAGGAACAAAAAACGGATTTTTGAGAGCTACGGGTTGTTTTTGAAACATAAAAAATACACTTTGTACTTTTAGATCCCACGATCCTTAAAAAACAACAACAACATTAATAGACTTAAAACACAAATAAAACTCTGGATACGTTACACAGGGAGATCTGAAATAGAAAATATATTGACACCAAATACAGATTAACACACAAATCAACTGCACTTAAAAAACACCGTACTATAATTTATTTAACAAGCTCACCTAATTAATTATTTTTTTAAAGTATTATGTAAGTAAATGGAATCCTCAGCACCGAAAATCCCAGTGAGGATATAATTATTTTTTAGTTAAAAGTTAACAAAATACATATTATTATTTAATCAATGTAGAAAATAATATTAATATTACACAAATGAAACATGAAAACAAAAAAAAACGACAGAAAATAAAAAGATTTCAGTCGCACCAGGGACTCTAACCCAGGACCTCCGCCTATCCGGGGCAACCGCTTAACCAATTTAGCTAATGAGACTAGTTCAATTTATGTCATCTTCATCTATATCATATCTCAAATTCAAGATTTGTAAATATTATTTATTTTCTGTCGTTTTTTTCCGTTTTCATGTTTCATTTGGGTTATGTTAATATTATTTTCTACAATGATTATATATTAAAATGAGGTTAATTGAATATTAAAATAAAAAAATAATATAAGACATTGTTTTTTTTCTTCTTGTAATGCGGATTACAAATTTTTGGTTAAGTTTATTTACAAAAACGCAACGACAAATTATTAAACATACTTTTCTCCACTTTAAAAATCATATTCGTATTTTAAATATTTTGTAAAACATACAATGGCACGGTCAGAAAAAAGTAATATTTCTGATTGGATTTTGATAAATGCTAAGCCTATGTAAATTTATAAAATATTTAATAAATATTTTTGTATTTAATAACATTATGTTTATCGTATTGCGTAATAATATTATCATTATTTTGAATTAATAAATAATAATTCTCTGACGTCCCTCTCCCCCTTAGTTCCAGAGAGATTATATTTAATGAAACAGTTTGAAAAGTTTGGTAGAAATTATAATTTAAAAAATGTTAATAGATATTATTAATAAACGTAGCAATACCTAAAGAGAAAAAAATGTGATGTGTAAATTGCGGCAAATAGGCGCTGTTTCCGAGTATCACTCAAATTTTGTTAGAGTTTTTTTTTTATGCAAAATTATTATGTGTGAAATTATTAGGTTAGTATTACTGTTTTTTTATTTGCGATCGCCATTGAAGTGAAACGCACGCTATGTTGGTGCTTCCTCGATCGTGTGGTGCAGGTACGTCGTCTTCTACCCATAAATTTGTGAAGTTTTTTTAACAACCAGATGTCCGCACTTTACCCTTCTGTATTTAAAATATTTGTCTGCGTTAGTTGTATTATTTAAAATGGTTTTTATTAATTTTTAATACCACTACATAAGAGACCGAAAAATGAGAGATCTCCCTGTCGCGAATACACTAATGACTATGCCCCCCTGAGGTGATTTTCTCACGAAAACGGGGCTATAGAAATAATCCATTTATTATTATTATTATTATGTGATACTGCTGCTTATTATTATTCGGGCATTTCTCTCTGAAATGCAGTAATTTTTAATGTTCTCGAAATTAATGACAAAATTTACGATTTGAGTTATTCAGAAATGAAAGATTTATTCATAATAGACAAATAAATAAAAAGATTTAAAGTCGTCGATACCTTAAATCTTTTTTTTATGACATCAATTTAAGGGAACGACTGCGGTGCCTGTTTCATATAAAACTGAATTTTGGATTGAAGGCCTAAATACCCATCCAAACTGAATGATCTATTTGTTTAATTAAAGGTTTAGTAAATATCTAGTACGGATGAGAAGTATTTTATTTATTTCTGTTTTATATCGGCCATTAAAGGAATTGATTTATCGCGATTTTAGAGGTATCTTCAACAATTATTTTCGGGTTTATCGTACTTTTTAAAAAATATATCACATTTGCTATATAAGTATGATTACATAAATAAAAATATAAAAATAAAACATTTACAAAATTTCTTTGGCAAATATGTGTCCCACCGTCAATTGGTCACTTTTAATTTAATTTAAAGTCCACCATGATGTTTATTTTAATATTTTAAAAATAATATTAATTTTACATTTCATTGTATTTTAAAAACAGATGGGTTAAAACATTTTTTTAAATCACCGTTAGCCCCCAAATAATTGTTAAAGATGCCTCTAAAACCACGAAAAATCAATTCCTTTAATGGCAGATATTTCATAAGGTAAAACAAATATAAATAAAATACTTCTCATTCGTACTAGATATTTACTAAAACTTTAATTAAAAAAATACATCATTCAGTTTGGATGGGTATTTTGGCCTCCAACCCGAAATTCAGTTTTGTATGAAACAGGCACCGCAGCCGTTCCCATTAAGTGCAACTAAAAAAAAATATATATATATATATATATATATCATAGTAGGTATGCATGTAGACGATATGCATAAAAGAACCCTCAAGGCGATCATGCAACTGCATTGTACAATATTTTCGACAACCTTATTTTCTAATCTATGTTTCTATTGCATTACAAAATGCTTAATAATTGGCAATCTGTTGCACTCTAATCTTGTCTGATGGCGTATTTCCTTGTAAATATTATATTCGTGTATAATTATGTTGGTGTTGGTAGGTATGTCATTAATTCCATATTTAGGATTATATTATCAAGTCGTGATACTAGAATCGAATTAAATCTAAAATGTACATTTTTTCCATAAACCTACCTATCTACCAGTGGCGTGCATCGCTCTATGACGAAATGTAGGGTGTGAAATTAATATTTGAAAATTGAGAGTTTATTATCATCTTCCGCTGATTTTCGAGGCCAATTGAATAAATTAACAAACACGTTCTTACAGGAAAATCATTTTACAGAGTGCACGTTTTAATGAAATTGTGCACAGTGGTTCAAATTGATTCTAATTAGTTTAGAACACCCGCCCGCAGCCAGCTCTTACCCCGCAAATCCTACGACACACTACACCCACTACACAAGTAAGAATCTCTTTCGAATGATTCTACTGTACCCATTTCTTAGATAAATGTCGATTTAACTTTATTTTTCTATTGTAATTTAATTTGTCTTTATGGTTACTTGTTTTTTTTTGTGGTAGGCACAGCTTTTTAACCTTTATGGACTTTCACGCCACTGATATTTACATCTTTATCAAGTACAACGTTCACCTGCTGTAATATAATACTTTATCTTTATACTGTTACATAAATTTAATTTTAATCTTAGTGCTTCATTTTGAAACGGACCGCGACAATCTTTATTCAGTTTTCGTTTGTTTTACGATTTCTCGTTTAATATATGTGAGTAGTTAAGTATTAACAAAATGTATAGAAATAAGAATGTTTCAAACTTGGTTCATAATCGACTTCAGGAAAGAAAATTTCAGTGTATTTGAAAAAAGTAAATATTTGAACAAATATAAAGCTCTTCGAATAACTGTAAAAAATATTCCATCTGCACTTACATACACCTATTGTATTCTACGTAAAATGTGTTGTATTTACATTTAATATTCGCTAAGTTTTCAACGTGTTATTTTACGCGGAATAAAATATCATAAACTGCATTTACCTAATTAATTTCAGGTGTTTTATGGATTAAGGTATGTTTGTGTCGAAATTATAAAAAGTGAAGTTTACGTTGCTAATAACGAGGCGGAATAAAAATAATTGAATGCCAATTAAAAAGTCCGCATAAAAAGAAATTGTTCAGAAAATTGCTGTTTGTGAAGTTTCTGACAAGACCTCACCGCTTTCTCACTGATTGGCGATTCATTAATTAATTAAATTATATTTTTAATATTTCTTTACCCATGCGTAAACGACACTAATCGTAAGCCGTATTATTGTAATTCTACCTTCATGAAATATTCATAAAAAATGACATACCTATGACAATTCCGAAGTCCCAGAGTATTGAGATTTTATTTTCGTAGTTTTTACGATGATACTACCCATTTTTGTAACCATTTAACTATATTGTTTTAGATAAATGAGGTATTTACGTTATTTAGAGATTTAAAAAAAAAATGAATAAAGAAGTTACTATTTTTAATTGGCTTGAATTAAAGAAAGCGTTTTTTTTAAACCTACGAGAATGTTTATATTTCAAACGGTTTAATGTGACGATCCTGGAGGTTGATATTTAACAGACCAACTTTCCGAATCCCGAATCACTAATATGATCACCTTTCCGACGGACCAACTTACTAACCGAACTCCAATTTCTCGAAAGACTAAATCCAATTAAATATCCACTAATTAACCAAAAGAATTAAAAACAGTTGTAATTTTTTTTTCGCTACGTTTTCTCGGTTTATGCCTTTTAAAGGAGTGCATATTTAACACTGTACAGATGTAAAAATGTTTTGCCTGGCGGGTTCGTTAAGTATTAGTACTTTTTCGGGTTTTATAGATTTTTCTTTATTATTATTAGTTTTTTAATTTATTTTTTACCTTAACTCCATACAGGAGGCCCTGATGGAAATAATTTCCCTCAAGACCTATATAATCTTTGGGGATGCTGTGTGGAGAGTCTTTTAGAGGATAGGTAGGAGTGAACCTGGATCTTGAAGAGACCTATGTTATAGGAGAGAGGAAACACAGAAGCCAGCGGATTATTCCACAGCCGAGCTGTTGAACACAAGAACGAGTCGTAGAAGCGACCTGTTCTCATGTGACAAATGTCAAATTTTGGGCGCGCGTTTGGCGTGTTTCCCGAGTGTGCGCCGGTGCCGAAGGGATCAATGACGCTAGTTCCTCAGAGAATCTTCCATTAAAATACCGGTAAAACAAGGACAGCATTCCCACCTGACGTCTGTGCTCCAAAGATTGTAATCCGTTTGTTAAGATAGGCGAATCTATCAAACGGACCGCCCGTTTCTGCAGAGAGTCAAGGGTTTTTGTCATATATTTTGGGGCTCCCGACCAGATGTGGCTGCCAAATTCTACGGTAGGGCGCACTTGCGATTTGTACAGGGTCAGCAGTTGTGTACTATTAAAGTATTAGAATATAAAAAAAGTGATTAAAATATAGAAGATTTACGGAAAAGGACAATATCATACATTGTCTTCTTAAATAAATAGATTTAGGTTTCTATGAACCGGGTGGTTACATTTTAAATGTTGTTTTATACTCTCATCTCATGAATATTTCCTACTTGGATCTTATTCTACTTGTGGATATATTTTACATTTTATTATCTAAAATCACTCACAATTACTAGAACATGATTACAGCACTTACATAAAAATAAATATAGTATAATTTTATAACTCATATTGCGATTGTTCCACATATATATTTGTTGAAAAGACTCACTTCTGTTAAAAAAAAAACTTTTTTAAGTGAATTAGTGGGAAAATCATGCCAACATGTGAATACCGCACAAGAATCCCAACAGCTCACTGGTAACCGGAGTCACTGCAGTGAGATTATGACATCCCCAAGGGTATTTATTCCCCCTTGAACTGCGATCTACATCGATATAAAAGAAAACGGTTGTCGACAATTTAAAGACGTTCGAATACGATATAAACATATTATAGTTATTATTCGGAATATTACTCTTTCGGATTTTGGTAATTGGGGATTTTTCTATAAAGATCCGGCATTCGGGAAGTTAACCTTAACCCCACGTACTCGTATGTCTAATAACATAGATAAAACGGCAAAGTTATATTACCATAAATTTATTAATAACTGGCAAATATCTTACCCAGTAAAAATGGGATTTAATATGTAGCTACTGGGTATTATGACACTGATCACTAAGGCGAGATAATTGAACAAACACAGGACGTGATCGTTTTTTTCATTCAAGGCTGTTCAGTTTATAAGGTGAGTATCCACTTAGCTCACGTAAATACTACGGATGGGAAATTAACGATTAAATCTATTACGTGGTTAGGTGGGAATTAAATGCACTCGATACTCGTACCTCGCACGTACCTAACTGTAGTTGTTTGATGACATTAATTAAAAGGTGAACGTTGGACAACTTGATTGCAGAAAGATTTAATTTTAATGGCCAATTGAACGCTTTACTCAACTTGCTTGATTAAGTATCACAGAAACCTTTTAAAACGTAGATCAATGATTTTTTAAAATTATAATTGGTTGGCAAAACCCATCAGGATGCAGGTAATTTTTTTTAATGTGATTTGCATTCAAGGAATGCAATTGTCTGGAATCAGTGAAATTATGACAATATTTACGAAAGTTTAGAGGAAAGAGGACTTGGGGGGTAGGCAGGAGCAGTCGCGGCTCGTGACTTTAAGTGAGTTTTTATATGAAGATTTTTCAGTTAGGTGGGGATACCCTGAAGATCTTCATACAAAAAAATGAAATTGAAAGAAAATATAGTCGTTTTCAGCTACAACAATATAAATAAAGTCTTATTTAATTATTGGAATATAAACAGTTTTATTAATATAATGTACGATATAAAGATTATGAATAAAAAGGGACAAACTATAAATGGTTACGGATGGTAATAGAAGAGTAAAAACTAAAATAAAACATAAAAATATTACAGAAGTTAATGTAAGAACAAAATATAAGAAGATAATAATGATAAAATGTTCTATTACATGTACAACAATATACGGTAGTATATAATGTCTAAATCTGGAAGGAGGGAGGGAAGGGTGAGGGGAATATTGCATGTTATAATATTACTCTAGTTATCATGATGTCGTGTTATATCTTATCTTTCAATCTTAGCTCACTTTTATAATTTTTTTATCATTAATTTTAATTTTTTAAATTATTATTTAATTTTATATTTCACCTCACAAGAGGACGTGTAAGGACAGGGGGATTATATCACCACCCAACTAGGCAGCGTTGTGTGGCGGGTCAAGGTATTGATTACAGGAAGGGATTTATTAATGCGGATATTGAAGATGCCCGGATTATATGAAGGAGGAAAAACAGATGACGGTAGTTTGCTCGGAATGCTCTGATTCCCACCAGTGGGCGATTGTGTCGCTCGTGGGGAGATTTTATATGATTTTGCTCAATTATTTAATATCAAAACAGAAGATAATTCAGCGCTAATTGTGTTGCAGAAATTGCTCCAGTTTTGTCAAAGCTCTTTAAAATGTGGCTTTGTGCCCTCTGGTTGGAAAAAAAGCGGTCATTCATCCTATACTTAAGAAAGGTGACAGTTCTGTCCAAGGTGATGGAACGTGTGATCAACGACAAACTGCTCACATACCTCGAGAAGAACAAAATTATTAACGACCGTCAGTACGGATTCCGGCGGAACCGCTCGTGCGGTGATCTTCTCGCGTATGTGACGCATGTTTGGGGGCAGTGCCTGGAACGTTATGGTGAGATTCAAACGGTCTGACTGGACATTTCTAAGGCCTTTGACCGGGTTTGGCATCGATTACTTGTCAACAAACTGCCTTCTTACGGACTTCCCGTTTCCTTGTGTACGTGGATTGCCGACTTTCTGAGGGAGAAATCGATTCAGACGGTTGCTGATGGTTTCATTTCTTTCTCACATTCAATAAATGCTGGCGTCTCACAAGGATCGCTTATGTCTCCGATATTGTTTTTGTTGCACATCAATGACCTTTTGACATGTGCACCAATCGATTGTTACGCGGATGTCCATGATAGCTTTTTGTTTGACAAGCCCCCAAAGGACACACAACTCCAACGGCTCGGAGGGCTTTGAAGCAGAGAATGGACGGTTACCTCGAGAGGGTCTCCTCTTGGGTAAGAATAACCTCGTCGAATTTAATGTTTCAAAGACCCAATCATGTCCGATTACGTCTAAAAGGGATCGAAATGAGAATCTATTCTCCTTTAATGGAAGCAATCTTCCCAACAGGCCCTCCAATGATATGCATGGTGTAACCTTAAGTGACCAGCTCAGGTATGGGCGCTCCATCGAAGCCAGAGTAAAGTTAGCCTTTCAGAAGCTGGGCGTGTTGTACAGAGCCCGCAGATACTTAAATAGTGCACAACTGCTGACCCTGTACAAATCGCAAGTGCGCCCCACTGTAGAATTTGGCAGCTACCTCTGGTCGGGAGTCCCAAAATATCTGAAAAAAACCTTCGACTCTGTGCAGAAACGGGCGGATAGATTTGATAGATTTGATAGATTCGCCGATTTTAACAAACGGATTGCAATCTTTGGAGCACAGACGTCAGGTGGGAATGCTGTCCTTGTTTTACCGGTATTTTAATGGGAGATGCTCCGAGGGACTAGCGTAATTGATCCCTTCGGCACCGTAAACACGTGCCCACCGTTTGCACACAGTAGACTTTTGTCACATGAGAACGGGTCGCTTTTACGACTCGTTCCTGTGTTCAACAGCTCGGCTGTGCAATGATCTGCCAGCCTCTGTGTTTCCTCCATCCTACAACATGGGTCTCTTCAAGACCCAAGTTCACTCCTACCTATCCTCTAAAAGACCCTCCACACAGCATCCCCAAAGATGATATAGTCCTTGAGGGAAATTATTTCCTTCAGGGTCTCCTGTGTGGAGTTACCGTAGAAAAAGCCTTTTTTTGTTGAGTCCTGCGTTTGATTCAATTTAAAGGTTTTAGTTTCATAAAATTCCAAAAGATTTTTAGACGTAGGAATGAGACTTTCCTAACGATAATAATCAACAGCATTTATTGGTTGTTTTTGGACCTAGTAAAATTTTCGCTGGCAACGCTTTCTTCCTAAGCGCTATGATTAATATTTAGGGTGGGTTTTTTTTTTCATATTACCTGAAAAGTGGGCAATGGCCCGAAAAAGGATGGAAACTCTAACCTAAATTTTACTAAAGTACCGACCGCTGATTTTATCCCACTTAAAAATGCTAAACAAAGTAATTATACTACCATAATTTATATTATGAACGAATTTGTGCATTGTAGTTATATTTTCTCATAGGAGACCGATGACCAGTTAGTGGCTGAGTTGGCAAATACGTCTAGCATGGTGGATTTACTTCCTCCTCCGCTTATAATGATGGTAGTAACAGAAATTTAAATATTGTCAGTTTATTCGTAATTCGAGGTTTTTAAAAATAAAAATAAAAAGTAATAATTGTTGCGTAATATTCTTAAAATAATTATGGTATTATTAATTTTTTTATGTGAGCACCACACGAGAGTCCCATCTGCTCCCAACCATCTTGGGATGGGGTATGTTGTGAGGATGAAGGTACTGAGGAGGGGAAGGAGATGGAGAAAACGAAGGTAGAGAAGTGCCTGGCTATTCAAATCTAAACACGGCTAAAGCCATTTCAAACAACGTTCCGTTTTTGAATTGTGGTCTTTCATCAGGGCGATACTGAAAGTATCTACGACTTTGAAACGTGCCACAAATATACTACATATTATTTTTAACGATTAAATTGTGAAATAACACAGATTAGTCAAATAAAGTTTACTTGCGCAGGCCGGGATTCGAACCAGGGACCTCTGGATTGGTAGCCAACGATCGTAACCAGTCAACCAAATAGGACGTAGAATAATGGTAGAATAAGAGTTTCGTACCGGTATATTATAAAACGAACAAAAACTGCACATTGAAAGAATAGACGAAACCGAAGAAGTGTATCAGTAGTCTGCCCTCTTTATTTCTTCGACAAATAGTAATTTATGATTTTTTTTATTGAAAAAAGCTGTAATTTAATAACAATGATTTATAGCTGTAATCATTACCGATATGCCTAAAGGGTAAATATGTACCTACTTACCTAAAATGTTTCTCCATCCTTATTAACGTGTTCTTAACCACACTCTCTGTTCTAAGTATACTTTCGGTTGAATAACATATTAAAAAGCTGTTAAACTTTTAAATGGGCGTGCATTTAGAGAATGCCGTGTGAATGTTGGTCAAAACACCTGAAATTTTACGTGATCCAATCATTGGTGTAAAATACGTTAGATTAACAAATATACTTTAACTGTTTCCAAATATTACTGGAGGTAATATAGACATGATCAAATATATATTTTTTAGCGGAAATTATAACTTAAATGCCTGGACGCATGTTTTTTTAAACATATTTTCACTGTGGAAAAAAATTGTTAATATTTCGTCTGGAGAAAACGGATTATAAATAATAATAAATTAGTTGCCAATCTCTCCACATTGCTTTGCAATGGCGCTGCGATCAAGGTTTGACATCATCACATACAATAACTTTTTTTATAGCTTATAAACCTCATTGTAATATTTTTTTAATCATTAAAGATAATATTTATAAATCTCAAACGAAATATGAAACAAAAATACATATAAAATAAAAAGGTAACGGTTGCATCTTGAACCCTAACCCGGAACCTCTCGGTCTATCCGAGACCAGCGCTCTAACCAATAAGGCTAATTTCACCTTATTGCTTTCCATAAATTTTATCGATAACATACTTCAATTTAAGAAACTATTAATATCGTCTTCAATTTAATTCCCATATATTTTAGCTGCTATCTTTCCGTGTTGAGTGCAAGATTCTACCCGAATTTATTTGCACTCTAGATAGTGTCTCGCATATACCTCTATCCGATTTTTATTTATATGGGATATGTATTGACTTTTTCTACAAGTCTAGGATTAATATAATTTTTTTTATTAAAAATAACTTATAAAACTCATTGCAATATATTTTTAATCGTAACGGTTCATCTCACATGTGACAGTAACCTCATTTATTTTCTGTGTCTTTCCTGCTTCATATTTCATTTGAGATTTAAAAATATTTTCTTCAATGAATAAAACAATAAAACTTATATATTCGGGATCGACGGTTGTTGTAACTTTAACTGAATAATTTTTGAAGGGGACAATTGTAACTCATTTACTTATTGGTCACCATAGTTTCATTGGAGTTCCTTAAATTATAAAGCAGGTTGAAACGGTAGGTATGAAATTTGTGTAACTTTTTTAATTTGGAATTCGATGGAAAACATAAAAATCTTCCTTCTTTTCTTATGCAAATATGATACCACTCTGCTATTTGGGTGCATAAACACTTTAAGTAACACATACAAAAACATAGAGAAAAAATCATGTCTTCTACCAAATACGTAAAGGGGGGCTAATACTTTAGTTTAATCCAGTCCCACCTAAATTACCTAATAGAAATATGGGGAAACACACACATTACATACTTGAACGAATTATGCAGAATAAAGTTGTGAAAAACTTTTTAATTATAACCCAGACTCTCACAAAAAAAACCATATCAAGAAATGAACTTGCTGAAAATCAGAAAACCGTAAGAATATAATATATGCCTTTTCATCTACAAAACACAAAATGGACTTATACACACGAACACAGCATTTATAAAAACATCACACGAACACTTCAAAGGACACCATAATAAATTGTACTTGAATACTGTTAAGACTGAAAGTGGTAAAAGAAGCATATGCCATGAGGGTGTATGTATATATATATATACTATACAATTTCCTTCCAGATAGCCTGAAAACGGAGAATCGAATAAAAACACATAAAAAAACTTCAATCTCAGAATAAGTGAGCAAAATAACTATCTTCTTCTATTATATAAAGAATAATGTCCTGGGCTAGCGGTGCGTGTTTGTTTTGTATACAAATCAACAGTTTTATTCTTAGATTGATGAAATTTTGCACGCTTGATCTACAAAATAAGAGGAAGGTCACTGTCCATCATTCAAAAATCCACCCCCATCCCCCTTTCCCACCCATACAACCAAATTTTGGTACTTCTTGATGAAATTTTGCACACTTGACGTTCATAATAAAAGGGAAATTACTGGGTAGGGGTAGGAGTAGGAGTAAGAGTAGGGGTCGAAGTAGGGGTAGGATCAGGGATTATAAAACTTTACTCCAAACTATTAATAACCCAGGGCGACGCCGGGTACTTCAGCTAGTGTATAATATAAAATAATAATATAAAAGGTATGAATAATATGTAAGATACATAAATAATAATGTAATAATAACTAATATGATATATAATATAAGTAATAAAATAAGATTAGAATAATATGTATGTATGTATGCAGTTAAGTAATATCTCGTATATGCAGTTAAGTTAGATATATATTTTTGAAATTATTATTTTTTTTTTAAATAAGGTTAATAGGTACTACTTCAATTCTAATCTTTATTACTCCTACCGAGATTATCATTTTTGGTGTAATGTAGACCATCCTTAAGTATTCTATGTCGATGTATCTGATATATTAATGTCAAACCAGAACAGTGATTGAACTATGTCGCAATGGTATCAACATTTGATTTGGGTTACGTTACCGACATACGTAAACATTTTTTCAACTTCTGTATGATGGCTATTAGCTATTGATATGAATCGGCCAATGCTAAATTAATAGTTCAATGTGCTAAGTGGCAGCTGTATGACCTCGCGGAAGAGAAGTCGAGTACCAGAAGAATGTTAAGACAAGACACAGCCAGTGACGCCACAGCACAAGCCATGAAGCCACGATGTTTTATAATTTATCGAAGAAGGCAATGACTGTGTGGCTTGACATTATAGTTTAAATGAAAAAAAGTGTTTTAATCCACTTTATTACATTTATACATTGTTGAACGATTTCAGTTGAACTCAACCTTCTTCAGGACCGTAAATATATAAACTAAATTAAGTAACACACAAAAACGCAATGGAATGCAAGTAATAGAAAAAAAGGAATAGGTTTGCTCCTCGATAACTTAAAATTCTGAGACATATCTAAATCAAATAAAAACAGTAATTTACAAATTTTAAATAAACAATTAAATTTAATCCGAGGTCTGATTTTAAGGATGTTACCTTTCTTCCCATCCCCATCACTCTACCTACCACTCTACCACCACCTCTGATGCTCTGTCCTGTTTTAGTCTGGTATACTGTCGCTTTCCCAAATTAATTATCATTTATTATCAAAAGAAGCGAGGGGTTAAATGATCCCTAGATTTTTCATTATTCATATTTTATAGGTAGATAATTTTTTTATCTATTCTATTATTTTTCTCACTGTTTATAAATACGCTTGTTTTTGTATATATCATAAAATGTGTTTAACAAAAAATTCATACAAAATTTAAGAAAATTGGGGTATGTCGTGAGTTTAAGGGAGTGGCGAAGGGGAAGAGACTGAGAAGATGAAGGTTGGGAAGTACCTGGCACTTCAGATCTGGTCACCAAACGCTTTGATTCTGAATAGCGATCTTTTTCTTTTTTTTTATTCACTCAAAAATAATTACGTGCATGGTAAAATAAAGAAAAGAAAAGAAAAATATAGTCGTGCGAAGCGGTCACATGACAGCTTGTCTGCAAGTTCTACCAAAATCAATTTATTCTAATAATGATACATAAATTTATGAATTTCTTTTCTTTTTTTTTGATTTATAAGTATATATTAAACTTAAAAATAGGTACTTACATTTGACATAATCATTACAGATACATAATTTAACTTAATCATTAAGTATACATAGATAAAAATTTAACAGTTAAATTCACATTGCTCAACTCCATGGCTTATGATGAAAATGACGGAAAGTAAAAGTAATTGCTTGACCCAAAAATTTTAACACTGCAAATTTCGTGACGCTGGAGCACATTCTCCGTTCGAGCGTTATTGCTCCTTCAGATGTCAGAAAGATTTTCTGCTTACCAGGTGAGATATTCCGCTGATGAAGCCTAGGTCTAGGTGAAACTACTATGAGTTGTATATTACGTACAATAGAGTGGTTAGCGACAAACTAGTTTGGTTTCTTTTCATTTGCTATATTAAATCACAAAACTTTCTATGAATAAGCTTTCCCACGGTAATTTGCTGACCATTAAATTTTTTTACAAAAACATGGAATGAATGCAGATAAATTTAAAAAAAATATTATTTTTGTGTTCAAAATTAAAAACAAATATCTGTTTGCAAGGTGTCTATATAAACATGTTAAAAGGCAGTAGAAAATAACCGAAAAGGCTTGTGAGTTATTACTGTTTTAATTTGATACATTTACCCATTATCCAAACGATTGTCCGAAGCAATAAAAACTCACAAACTTTAAGCTCTGGCGTCCTGAAATTTGCACTGCTTTTTTTTTTCTTTCTAATTTTGCTTCTGGTGTTTTAATCTAACTATTCTTTTCATTCGAGAGCTATGGAGCTTTGTAATATCTTTTTAACTCACAAAATATAAGGCACGACACCAAACTGTTCTAAAAGAAAACATTTATCGAAAGAAAAGCGCTGAATCTATTATATTTTTATAGTGCCTCTATGCCTATACATACAAGAATCTTTTTCCTAAAATATCAATACTCATTGAAATAACAGTAGATCAATGTGATGAAGAAGCAATAAAAAATACCTTAACCAATTCATAATAGTAGCATTTTAACTTCAAATGACACCACGACTCGTAATGTTGCGATGTGCATGAGAGAAAATGCGTGGAAAATGACGATAATTGCGTTTGATAATAATATCTAATAATAATTTAAATTAAATGCTATAACATCATTTGATTATCTCGAATCGGTGCAGAGAAACTTGTAAATAAAATTTGTGGTCTTGTTTCGCTTTACGGCTTTTCCTTTCACTTCGGCTCTTCGCGTTGCATCGCTCCATAGATAGTAGTAGAATAGTGGTTGCAGTAGAACAGTGGTAAGCAGCCTAGACGAGAAAAGACGAGAATAGACAAGATCGAGATCAATGAAACTAATGTAACCAGTGGGGTGGTGGCAAGACTTTCAGGCCGGGTGAATGCTCGATGTTAATACAAGCATAGGTGGTTTTATTTATTTATTTATTTTTTTTTGAAAAGAAAGACAAATATTCCCTTGTTACGAATAACCTGACAATATTTGAAAATCTCCTACTACCATCACAATAAGCGGAAGATGTTGCTTGTGTCGTAATGGAGGACTTAGCCAGCCGAAGAATTGAACTCACGACGCCTGGGTAACACCCAAACACGATGCCAACTCAGCCACTGACCGGTCATAATCACTTTAATATTAACAATCATAATAAGATAATTTGTATAGTGCTGTTTTAGTGAAAAATTACGCGAAGGGCGCTGAAACACATATTGATAGATTAATAAATCCTATTATGAGAACTTTTAAATATCGTATCATATTATCAGAAATTACTACCTGGCTGCGAAAATTTCAAAACTAATTATTTTTTATGTTTTTCTTATTAAAAAAATAAAGAAAAATACGAAATAAATTATACGAATTTCATCATATTTTAAAAAGTCAAGTGCATATTTAAAAAAATCACTGCCTTTGATTAAAATCACGTGAACTGAAAAAAGCTATTTGATGTAATAGTCAAAATTGTAATGGGGTGAGGAATGTCCACGTCTTGGTGGCTGATAAGTCTACCCACCAATTGCGTGGTGGGTCGGATAGGGAGATACCGGTATAGGGAGAACCTTTGATCTCTCAGCCGGACTCACTCGACCTTTCGCCTCGCACTGCAGTGGAAGAGATGGATTCATTTGTCCGTCACTCGTGGAAACACTGATCCTTAGAGTCCCACCCACCTCTCATACCATTTTCCTTCCAGAACTTCCTTTCTTTCCTATCTCTAAAAAAACCCTAAAAAAATAAGAAAAAGTTTGTTCGCTATAAATTCCAGCAGAAAAGAAAAAAAAGAAAACTCACCATTTGAGTCTTACCGACGCCTAAAACAAAGTAGATTTAAATGTCACGGTTTAGTAACATTTTTTTAAAGACAAAGTCCCGATAAAATACTTTTTGGTAGTTTGACTCACAGGTGCTTGTCATTCAAAACCTTAAAAAAAATGTACAGTTAAGGTTCATATATATATCAAATAAAAACATATGTAACAAACTTAAATATATAAAACATAAATATTTCATAATAATCTTACTCGACTTGTTTCATAATGGGCAGTGGGTAGAATTCAGAGATTTTTCATTTGTTTTAGCTTGAAAACTCTAATGCATCTTTTGCTAAAGGTAAAAGTATCTATAATCGGTTCATTGGTTGCTTTCTTTACTTTTATTTATTTTATAACTCATTTAAGGTAAGTCAGAACATTTATGGAAGATATTTTTCACTATGCATAACTTTTGTTGGAAGGAAAGTAAGCCAACAACCACTGTGGGATTCGAGCTCGATCCTGCCAACGCGGCGCCAGTAGATCGTCCTACCCACAAGGATAACGACCACCTCTCATGTTTACCGAGCCATTCGGTACCGGCAATTACGCCATATTACAGAGAGCCATCAATTTTACGCAAATTTTAACGCCAACCATCAATTTTGTAAAATCCCACTCCTGAGGTAATCCATAAAACACGTCTGAAAAAATAATCTTCGGATTAATGTCTTATTATTTTGGCATCATTTTATTTAAACATAGGATTAAATCATTAGAGCGTGAGTAAGCAGTAGGCAGGGTCATTATTCACCATCAGAAATGTTAATGGGTACTTATTTGTCCGAGGCGGATATTAAATTACGTCCGCCGCGGATTAAAGGTTACGTTAATTCATAAATATTTGCTAATGAATCTGGAAAATTACAATGCTAATAAAAATATGGGTTTCAGTAAACGCCCCCGTGTTGCAGGGCCTTAGTGAAAACATAAACATCTTTAAAAAAATGTGGAATATTAGAAATAACATTACTGAATAATGTAACTTCATGCATATAATTTTTTTAATGTATTTATACGAATGCGTTTACCGGTTTCGGTACCATCGTGCATTTGTACGTACAAATAAAAACTGGGAAAGCAGTTTATTAGTTCCTTGATGAATACTTGTATATTTTTCAAAAGATTGGTATTCACGTTGTGGCGTCATTATTAATGAATTAATAAAAAATACTTTGTAAATACCACATTTTAAAAATATAACTATCAACACGTTTCGAAATCGAAGCTTTCCTCATCAGCAAATTCTGTATTTAAGTATTCTGCATTTTCTAATGAGGAAAACTTCGCATTCGAAACATGTTGATAGTTAAATATTAAAAAAAGTGGTGTTTACAAAGTAATTTTTATTAATTTACTCTAATATTCTTTTGTCAGTAAAAACCACTTTATTTGAACTTTATCCACTTTCGGATAAAACAGAGCCATCTGAATTATCAGTAAAAAATTATTTTGGATGGAAAAATTATTCAAGACCATGGATAACATTTATAAAAAAAAATAATAGACTTTATGTAAAGTTGAACCACAATAATATAGTGAATAGAATATAACGATTTTTTTTGTTTTGTTCATCATTGAAGATAATCAAGAAGTCTCAAAATGAAACATGAAATCGAAAAGCAAAAAAAAGTAAAATATATCGGTAGCAATTGGGACTTCAACCCAGGACCTTATGGTATATTCGGGACCTAGCCCTCTAATTCACTCAGCTACAGCTACCCAAATCCGTACTGTCACTTTTATCAGTATCGTACTTCGATTTTTAAGAACTGTTAACATCATCTTCCTTTTTCATTTCGAGAGTTGTTAATACTATCCTTCAATGATTAAAAATGTTTGACAATTAGGTCTATAAGTTTCAATAAGTTATTCCAATATTGAAGAATATAACCATATTAAATGTTTACAAATATTTTCACAGGACAATTAGAATTTTTTTTTCATGCTTTAATAATCCCAGAAATTGGAATATGCCTTATCTTTGATATCTCGAATAGAGAGTAAGCATCCATCCGAGTCCACTTCATAAAATCATAAAGCCACAATAACCGTCATCTCTCGATCGCACGTATACCGTCTACTTTCACTCCGAGGAAAATAGTAAATCTGAAAAACTCCTGAAAGAATGGCTCATTGTATAGCGCTTTATACTCCATCATTATAATGCACAATATTAATCTAAAAATAAATCAGATTGAACAAATACTTGTGTCATGCGGCAACATAATAAAAGTGCATTTCTGCATTTGAGTTGGCTTTGAGAATGAGGAAAACTATTATCAAAATGCATTTAGCACCTTCAGATCTTACAAACAAACAAACACATAACAAACAACACATTGATTCCTGATAACACCTTGTTTTTGTTTATAATTTTTTTCTATGTTCAATGTTGATTTTTTTTTTAATGTTTTATAACTTATTGTTACTTTAATTTGAAACAGTATTAGGTCTCTAAAGGGGTGTTTCTCTTAGAATAACAACTGTATATAAAAAGTGGAATATTTTAGTAATTAATAAAAATACTTACAATAAAATATACCTTTAAAACTTTCATATAAAATGTATATTTTAAAAGGGTGCGAAAATCGAGATTGAACACAAAAATTTCCTTTTAAATAAAAACATGGATACCTCCTAAACGAGTAACTACAGAACCAATAAAAACAATAAGCTAAACATAGTGAGTAAAGCCAGGAATGCCAACAATGGAAGAATGAAAACCGCTAAATTTCATTCACTCTAGATAGGTAGGAATAAATTCTGAAATCTTTTTTTTTGTTTTTTCAATAATTTTTTATTGTGAATATTTTAAAAATAAGAATGTATAATTAAACACAATAAACCGGGCAATACAAGTAATAACATATTAATTACTAGAAATTAGGTAGAATTATGTAAAAATTCTTATAATTTCGATTATAATTTTAATTTATACTTTTTTGGGAAGACTATTGAAATGTTTTATCCCTTTGAAAATATTTCTTTTTCTTTTTTTTAATACTGAAATATAGTTATTTAATTTTTTTAAATTTGTGTTTTTTCATATATATGTACGGTACCAAAGGGTTAAACTTATATTATAGCGAGTGTGATTTTTATATGAATTAGTTCTTGAGATAAATTAATATTTTTTATTATGATATCGTAGCCCTGACAACTGACGAATGATCTAGAATCAGGAATCCATTAAATCTCTTGAAGGTTTTATTTCCGCCTGCATTGTGCACGGATTGATTCTGAATAGGTTCTGAGTAGGCTCTGAGTAGATTGAGTAGATACTGAGTAGAGTGAGTCACTATCTTGTGGGGTCGCTAGTCACAAGTATTATAGTATCTCTAGACGGATATAAATGTAATTTTTTTTTTAGTTGAGATCAATTATTAAGATAATAATTACATCAGAGCATCTGGTCGCAAGGTCGAATAATAATCATTTTTGCGAATTTATTATTGGTCAAATGCTATGTAAACTAACTGGCTTGAGTTTTTTTTTTCAAAAATTATTACATTATGATTGTCTTTAACTAAGAGAAGGGGTCGATTAAAGGGGGTGTAAGGTGGCTCGCACGTGGAACGAGCTACCGGCATCTGTTTTTCCTCCATCGTATAATCCGGGTCTCTTCAAGACCCACACTTCTTACAGCCCCCATCTTACCCGTCTCGTAATGCTACCCAGCCGGGTGGTGATATAGTTACCCTGTTTTTACACCATTCAGGCAGGGGCGCTCTTGTGAGGTGTAACATAAACAAAAAAATGGTTTCTCTCAGAAACTTTTGAAAGTTGAGTTCTGTACCTTGAAAATTGCACAGGCTTCTACAGATCAACACAACTTTATATGCGACACCATTTCCATCATGCGGTATGAAGCTTTGAAATATCAATATAACATAAAACATGATAATGTTTAATTTTTTAATATAATTTTTGCGGAAGTGAGTGGCAGAAAAGGTCGAGGACGCTCGTGGAAGATATGGCACGATCAAGTGAATCAAATACTTGAGTCGGGTGATGTCAAGAGTCATAATAACTGAAGAGCATTTTTGAGAGGACGTATGTATGTGAATGAAGTGTGAAGAGACATTCCAAGACAGAATTGTGTGGCGGTCTATCACCTCGGCATCTGATGGTTAGTTAGTTAGTTAGTTACTTAATTAGTTAGTTGCCATATTTTCATCAGTTGATTGTAAAAGATTTTGAAAAGAGTGCTCAAATCTTGGATGATGCAAGGTGAAGTTATGAAGTTATAGGTGGACGTGCGACGTAAGTTACACGTGAGTGATTAATTAATAGTCACACACAAAGTCAGATTCCTAGACGGGTTTTATTAGTCAAATACTTGTTTGTTATAAGTGCACTTCTTTTATCAGAAGAAATCAATCTTTCTTTATATATCAAAATGAAAGTTTGTTTGTGTGTCTGTCCTCGATTTCCCAGAAAATCACTCACCCGGTTTCCTAAAAATAGTACAGTTTGTTCTTATTAGTGACGAGAAGGTTTAGAGAGTAGTTTGAATGAAATCTAATATGTAAAACTATTGCCATAACGTTTTAAAATTAGAATGAAAAACATTGAACCTGTCATGTTGTATTGAAGTTAGCCCATAGATATACCATTCTGGTTAGCCACAGATTACATATTCAAAAGAAAAAGGTTTGTTTGTGCTTCAAAATGAAAAACACCACTAGGTACCTACTAAAGGATTTAAAAAATAATTTTTGGAATGAAATAATTTTTTTTAAATGACTGTCTCTTTGTTTAGAGATAGTTATAGTCGTCACAAGGTATTACTTTCGCTGTAAAATTAATTATGACATCCAAAAAACAAGCAAGAATTCACAACTTCATAACTTTATTTAAAAAAAAAAAATAATCCCGAGCAAGGGCTAGGACACATTAGCTAGTATTCGATCATAATGTCCCAGATACCATAGACACGAAAAAGATAATTTGTTTAACAAATATTCCCTACGATAAGATTGTATAAAAAATTATTTAGATGAAATTTGTTAAAAACTCTCGAACGGTGAGCTAAAAAAGCTGAGTGAAAATAACACCCTTTTCTGTCTGTAATTTATAGGTATACGCACTTTGGATTGTAAAATAATGGAGTATTATTAAGATATAATATATTAATTAATCACGTAATACAATATACAATAGAATATTAATTATGACAAGACGCCATTTTTTCATGGTCTGTATTTTTCAATCTAAAATTAACAAAATTACTATCGTAAATGTATCTGTCCGTTAACTTTTGGCGAATTTTTAGTAAAAATCGACGCCAAACAATGATTAAATGAATAAATTGGATTCATGTTCACACAAATTAAATTTCACAAAAAAGATTTTCTTCGGTTACGGACACATTACCTGAGAAAGTTTTTTTTGACCACCGTCATTATTTCCGGCGAAATTTTCAATGAAATTTTTGCTTATATGTGATGAATGTATATTACGTAGGTATACGAGCTAGTGTTTTACATTGCCATCTATATGTTCAGTTTCTACATACATTGAACGAACTGTTTAACATCCATAGTACTAATAACAAACCAAACATCAAATGTACACGAACATCTCGGTTATTCAAGATCACGGTGTGGTAAAAATACCTAGGAATAATTATTGATCAAAACATAAATCGGAACTTCCAAGTTGAAAATGTAAGGCCACTCTCTGACGGTCCGGTAGGGAATCGGCATAAACCTCATGCGTGATACCGACAGGGCACTGCGCCATACAATTCAATGGGCACTAGCTCACGACTCAGGGGGAAGGCGGGAGGGGCGCGACGTACTTCTGTTATACCACAAGCGGGACAACAATTCAGTAGCTTCTCGGTAAACAGGCATCCAGTATATTTATGCACTGCGTTTCGATAGTTTACGCGCCATATATCCTTTGATTTCAAACATGGAGAGGGGTATGAATTGTCGGCTAATAATGGAGGTAGAGAAATATGCATGTCTTTATAACTATAAATTACCGGCATATACATTAAAGGGTTATTAAAACTCTTGCCTCAGCGCTAACGCACTCCCTCATATTGGTATTCATTTTTGTAATATATGGAGCAACGCGCTGGACCAGTTCTTGGAATGTTTTTTTTGACATTCGGTAGATTTGCCGGAATTTTACACCATCTTCGGACAGTTCCCTGGCAGCAACAAATAACCTAAAATGAATATTACGTTCAATGTAGGGGTGGACCCAAAACCTCCCCCTTTTTTTTGTCTCATTCGAAGGAATAAATAGGATACCAGAGCCTCGTCTTCACTTGATTCCCCCGCCATTTTTCTATCTTGAGTTTGACAGATCCGACAACATTCGGCGGTAAACATAACAGAAATCTGCAATACCGACAATTTACTGGCGGCTACAAATCACTGCAGACCCATCAGAGAGTCGATAGAGGAAATATCGCGAAACATTTCCTGCATTTTTACAGCACCCGGTTTATGTCGATTCCCTACCGGACCGTCTGAGAGTGGCCTAAGCAACAAATTAAAAAAAAAACGAACTTATTTTTTCAAAACAGTAAGAAACATTAGATAACGAACAACTAATTAAAATTTATTACGCCTCGTCTACAATATGATCTTATCGGATGGGAAAGATCATGCGGTTCTACTATAAAAACAGTTCTCGTAGCGCAAAAGGAAATTTAGAAAATTATTCTTATAGTCCCCCTTTCAGAACTCCTACAGACTGTGTTTTTAATGCCCTGAATTTATTGTCTCTGAAAAAATTATATTCGGCATTTTAATTTACGCATTCACAAAACAGGATAACTTTGAATAGACAAACTAGGGTCGATTCAAGATCCTCATTACAACATACACACCACCAACCTACAAATAAAACGACCTTTCCCTGTAATATTATTTAACATTCTCATAAAAACCATTACAAAATTAACCGACTTTCGAAAGAAGTATTAAGATACGGATTATATACACGGGAAGGAAGCAGATATGATGTCGCAACCGAACATAGATTAACGCTCATGGTTCGTTTTCTTCCAATTTTAAGATATTTTATTAATTTATTGCTTTTTAATTTTCCTCTCGTAATATACTCTGTAACATACTTGCAAAAATTTACTTTAAGAAATTAACAAATTTACTAAAATACTTGATTTAATTTATAATTCATACCCAAAAACATGTACAATGTGACCTTAGAGATACCCCAGAAAGATCACATTTAATTTTCGATTTTTGTAAAACATATAAAATAAAAATTAAACGCCTCAGTTAGTGTGATTTGTAAATCAAAGGAATAGCAAACTACAATAATGATTAAATTATGCATTTCGGGCAATAAGGAACTCCAGTTCAATTTTTTATTTTTTTTATTCAATAATGACGTTCAAACTCAAATACCAATACATTTCGTTTTTTTTTCTAAAGTCAGTTTTCCGAGTTAAAATAATTTTCAAAGGTTCAATTTTTCAAAGCCCGCCAAAACGCTACAAATGTGTGGCCGGTCGCTTTTGATCAGTTTTGAGGTTAGAATGTCAAATGTCAAAACAAGGATGAGCTTTATGGCATAAAAATTTATATTCTAATCATGGTAAACTATAACTAAACATAAGGAATACAATTATTTACCTTTTTAGAAACTTTAACTCAAATAATAATAAAAGTATTGAGCATTGAAGTTATCATAATATCCGCATTGATAATTGGTTTGATCATGAATACTCTAATTTATTTCTTTAATAATAGTTTTTTATACTTAACAAAAATTATAGAGCTTAAAGTCACCCAAATTAATTTTAAATTTCATCAAAACTAAAAAAATAAACATTTAAAATACCAAACAAAATCGAAAAATAAAAATGTCCTAAGTAATCCAAAAACAGAATGCGCATATGACGTCAGATGTTCCAAATGCAATGGTACCAACATAACAAGGTGTTTTTATGGGATGATTTTTTATAAAATTTTAAATAAGGATTTATTAATTCTACGTATAACTACATATATTAAAAGTTATATATTCAGAATCGGCGTTTGTTGATCTGTATGAATGTATATTTTTAAAGCCATTATATTTTTCACTGGAGTTCCATATCAGAAGCGGTTCTTCAGCTAGGATCTGGTCAGTTACTCTAATGTGGCGCAAGATACTTACACCCAGTGGGATGTGGGAGTTCCTACATATTTATTATTTATGTAATATATTCTTGAAAGGGCTGTAGACATAGTAGAAACTCCGGAAAACCAGCTGCACTCCGGGCACCGGAATGTATAGCTGAGCAGTGACATTTTTGACAATTACTAGAACTAAATTACATGTTAAAATAAAATATATTTAATAACAGCTTATTGACAAATACGTGTTTTTATTATTATTATTATAATATGGCACCCATTTGGGGAATGTTGTGAGGCGGGAGGAAATAAAAGGGGAAGGAGAAGAGGGTGGTTTGGTTATGTGTTCGTATTTTGATCTAATGGTACTTTTTTTTTTTAAACCCACATAATTTCCGTCAACCGATAGTAAAGATTGTATACTAGGTAATAAATTCATTGTATTGCGCTCATGCTTTATTGGAAGGTGAAGGTGACATAATAACTGCATTCTTCATTGATAAAGTTTTTTTTAATGCTGACATTTTATAAAGGTGGACCCAGTGAAGGTGGACGACCTTAATTATTTTTGTGATAATAATTACTTAGTAATGAGTTTAGTGAAACCCAGGTTAAACGAAACACGATGCGCGTCACAGATGGCGCTAATTCAAATATTTTAGAAAATAATACTTTTAGCACTAAATACTTTTAAATATTGAGATGAATTGTTTGTTGGCGAGTGTACATACGTAATTTGAAATGAAATAAATTGTTATTGTAAGATTAAAGATCAAGTCCCTCTTGAAACTTACAAAAATACAATTTATTTTTGTTACACTAACATACTCGTATACAGACAATATATAAAGATTTGAGCTTTAAATCTACAGTAACATATTATTCCATTTCATATTCCATTCTACACCCGCCTACAAATAAGTTGTTCAAGATTTAAAAGCATTACGTACCAAAAGTGTTTTTTTAATTTTTTTTTTTTTTTTTTAAATATTTAAATTAGCGCCATCTGTGAGCCCGTATTACGTTCCGTTTAGCTTTAATGTTTTTGCTGTCTTCTTACATAAAAATTGTAAACAGTGTATCTACTAATTGAAAATCTATAAATAATCATCAAAACCTCGCATGTATTCATGTGGGTGTTGTTTTTTTTAATACGTATATTCTTCCCCTTTCTTATTGGCAGTATTACTTTTAACAATCTCAATATCTGCGAGATAAGTTGAGCGCTGCAGCTGGAAATAGAAAAGGAGTTCTATGGCGTGATATCTTGGACGTTAATGGATTTTGACAGAATGCATTCTTCTCCAAGACAGAAGCACGTAGATTATTTTTGACTACCCAATAATTAAATTTAATACTGATTGCGATTCCGGTATCGAGAATGAGCCCGGTACTCAACAACACAATGCAGAAATTCACACACCATAAAGCAGGCTTCGTGTGTGAAACAGAAGACGTCTCGTGAAATGCACGACTTATAAACAATATTGTGGTGAATATTTCTTCATAAGAGCTGCATGAAAACTGCCAATAAGTCTCTTATGTGATTTACCGGATCAAATGAGCAAGTCGTTACTGTATATTGAAATTTACGTTGAAGTACGTAGCGTTTTAAACTAGTTCACAATGCAGTTTTAATGCCAAATGGCAGTAAAGCATGAAACTTGCAGAAAGAGGACAAGACTGAATATAAAAGAAATTTCAACGTTTTTTTTAGGTCGAGAATGTTGGTGAGGAAATTAACATAGGGGTGAATATAGCAAATCAAATTAACGGGACACTTTAAAAAAAATACTCCACACAGGAAGCCCTGAGGAAAGCAATTTCGCTCGGGGGATATGTCATCTATGGGGATGATGTGTGGAGGGCCTTTTTAAGGAAAGGTAGTAGCGGAAATTCTGGGAAGGAAATGGGTACGAGGGGTGGGTAGGAATCTGGGGGTGAGTGTATCAAAGGCGATGGGTCAAATGAGTCCGACTGGAGAGGCCAAGGGGTCTCCCTCAATCCGGAACACCGCGCAGCTTGTGGGTAGACGTATCCACCGCCAAGACCTGGACAAACATCATCCCATGAACCCGGGCACCCCTGCTAGTAAGCTACCTGTCGTAGCGAACCACTTGGAGCGACCTATGGCAGAGGTGTTGATTATCCAATGAATGGTTCTCAAGGTGGCGATACTCATACCCGCCTCCTATATTGACTAAATGTTGTACCCAGAAAAATGTTGTCTTTGAAAGAGAGTTCCACACAGGAGTTCTGATTCCAAATCAGATGTATGAAAGACAGAGTAAGGACGAAAATAAAACAAATCCAATAGAATTGAGATGCATTAGGCCAAGATGTGGTAAAACATATGTAATAAAGAGATCAGAAAGTAATACAAGACCGATATAACCATAAAACTATGTAAAACTATCATCTCTATACTTAAATTTTCTAATAAAACTGTGTTTATCTGAAGCCAACTGTTAGGTAAGTATGTTTTTCTGTATATGTTTGTACTCATATATAATTAGATAAAGAATAGGAAGTAATATTTACAGCGCCCCTGAGGTGATTTTTCATAAAAATGGCGATATAAAAATCATCCATTTATTAATATTATTATAACGAATAAGATTGAGAATGTGACTCTTATATAGTTTGGACATGTACCTAAAGCGGATGAACTGAGAAGGATGTATCTAGAGAATACATTATGATGCCCGAGCAAATTTGAAACGTCCTAGGAAAACGTAGACGGATTAACTAGCAAAATTAAATACCCTGAGAGTCGAAACAACAGAAGAGTACTAGTTCTTTAGCTTTCTATAACATGTGTCTACCCCTGCGGTGTAATGGCCAGTTTCCTCGTTACTTAGTTGGAAATTTTAATCGATGTACAATATTTGTTGTGGGTGATTGAATCACTCAGCTTAATCACAAAATAATAACTAACATTTCATTTACGTATAGGAAAATATAATTATTTATTTAAAAAAATAATTAAAAAAGCAGTATTGCGGAAAAACAATTAATTTATTATACTCGTATGATCGTACGTAACATCTAATCCAAGAACAAATTATAAAATGAATATAGGTGTAATTTCACCTGCGGCACTATACATTTAACAATAACTGGAGCAGTCAGAACTATCTGAAGGTGTTCTTTTATTCGCAGGCTTCAAGCTTACCTACATGTTATCATTGTATGTGATAATATAATAGCAGACGCCTTAAATTAATATTACCACGATGATCTAGCCATTTGGTATAAAAGTCTTCCATACAATGATGAGAGTTTTAAAGTTCTACCAACACGACAACACTATTGATTGAGTCCGGTCAGTGTTGCCAGCATTATTCGGCCAATCATTTCCTCGGGTCAAATGGGTCACGGCTCCCAATCGAGGTAGTACCTACCTTCAGTCATCTAGTCGGTACCTACTTACCTACACATCGGGCCTTTCTTCAGAAACGCTCAGGGTCGAGCATCGGCTAACTATTTTTTTATTATTATTATTTCTGCTACACCCATTGCTCTGTTTCATAACTTGGGCTAAATACCGGCCATAATAAGCGAAGGTACCTACCTACTAACTCTCAAGTCTCATGCTCTACTAGTAGCGATCTAAGTAACGTGTTGCACGTTATTTTCATATGGTAATATCGGACGTAATATTGTGATTGTGTTCATGGTTGATATACATAAGAGATCAATACCTAAGCTCAAAAGGTCGAACGAAAGCAAAATATAAATTAGTGGAACTATCATTGACAGTTAATGTAAATCAAGGCTTTGGTACGTGAGATGAAATCCTTTAAAATACTGGTATATAAACTGGCGTGCATTCCATAAAGGCTGAAAAGCTGTGCCTACCCCAAGAAAAATGAACCATAAGAGGAAAAAATTGAGAAGACGACAAATTTCTAATAAAAATATATTTTTCGCGAATTTAGTAAGGAACTTGTACTCTCATAGATTCAGTTGGTCATAAAAGTCAGAGGAAGATTATAATAAAAAGCCATTTTTATTTTATTTATTTATTTATGAACGCCCCAAAGGGCTTTTACATATTTTAATATTAACATGATTATGTGTACAGAACTTAAAAAATAACATGATGCATAGTTGGTATATAAGTGTAACATATTTATATTATATATGAAGGTATAATAATGTATAAGTGCATGACACAGAGAAGTTATAAAGGGAAAGGTTTTTAATTTGTAAATACTACTTTTTTTAATAAAAATAGTAATAGCCTGATCTACATGATACATAATACACAAGTGCATAATATAATATAATATGAGTGATTGTGAAAAAAAAATCATTGATTTTTAAATAATCAAAGCACAATTCATACCCGAACTTAAAACAACCACATACAGCCTCCCTTTGGAAATAGAGCATTGCGGATATATATATGCATCCTCAAAATATTCTAGACAGAAAGGGTGACTTATGTAGACGTTGTCAAATGGCCAAATAATGCAAAATCGTAGGTCCAAAATATAAAAAAAAATTCTTCACAATTTTAAGCATACGAGTAACATGAGTAGTGACGATTTAGAGATTATCCAACTGATTATCGATATTCAGAAGAACTCAGTGAACGAACCTTACGCGACAAGTGCGAGTTTTTTGAGCTGCAGACTTGCAGGTGCAAACGGGGCACCAAAAAAGAGGAATTAAAAACGCTCTTACTGTAGATTATACTATAAACATCAACGGGAAATCGATTCTTTCGTACGCGACAATTCACGAAATTTATTTCTTGATTTCTTGTTTCCGATTATTATAAATGTATCTACTATAATAATTAGGTTTATTATATATTCAGGAATGTTTAAATGTGATTCACCCACGTCGATACGTGATTTATTCGATCAAACCATGCATAAAATAATGACACAGAGATGCAAATTAACTAGAATAAATTCTTTGGGCGACGAGAATGGGCTTTGTCATAAGGAAAAAAAGTTGATAGATATACATATGAATTGATTATACACTATATATATGTACATATATTGAAACGTATTATTGAAGAAAAAATTATAGCAAGTTGTATTATCTCGTTCTCATCTAAAACGTTAATATTTACCGACAAACCTACATTAATTATGAATTGTTTTTGTGTTTAATTTGTATTATAATATAATTAAATCCCATTTAATTTTTTTTTTAAATTTAATGTAAATCAAATTTAATAATGTTATTATTAAGTTCTGCAAGTATTTTTAGTTTTTATTATTGCGACAGCTGTTTCGTCGTTTAAGGCCATTTTCAAACTGTTTGCCTGGAAGTTTATGTTTATTTGACATTTACAAAGAATATTGAAAATATACATATTTTAATAGGTCATATAAAAATAAATAACATAATTTGACACTTTTATCCAGAGTTAAATAGTTTCATTAAATAACATAGATCTACTCGATGAAAAAAACCGTACTAAAGCATGCTTACGAGTATATTGTAATATTTTCATAAGAAGCAATCACTTTGTGGTTTGACATTGTATTCAGTAAATGAAACACGTTATTATAAACCACGAATATATTTTATTTCCACCAACCGGTTTCGCTTAACTCAAGCTTCATCAGGGTAAATATAATAACTAAATTCTAATACAGAGTTATCAGTTATATATAGGTACAAAATACAATAGAATGAAATAGATATATTACAAAAGAGAGACAAAACAAAATATTAGAGGAAGACAACAATAGAAAAATATTATGTGTAAGAGGGAGACATCCTTATATAAAAATATAACAGTGTAATGGGAATATATTGTCATTTAAGCGGGATATTCCTATAATGCATTAATGAAAGGATCATACTTAATAAAAAATAGAAATAATAATAATTAAAAAGATGTGGCATAATAATTGATAGATTAGGGGAGATTCATAGGAAACATGTTTAAAATCGGGCTATTAGATGAATTTGTTTGGTTATTAAGTAAGTTATCAGATAATTTTAAATTTAAAGACTTCTTAATTTCTAGTGCTTATAAGTTGTCTAATCTAATTCCTATACCGTTTTTATGCAAAAGACTAGTTCCCGTGATTTTATTGTAAAATTTTACAATAAATAAATTTTAAATTATCTGATAACTTACTTAATAACCAAACAAATTTATCTTATAGCCCGATTTCATTAATGCATTAAAGGAATAACCCGCTTTATTGATATTATATTCCAATTACACTGTTATATTTTTATATAAGGATGTCTCCTTCGTACACATAGTGTTTTTCTATTGTTGTCTTCCTCTAATATTTTGTTTTGTCTCTCTTTTATAATATATCTATTCATTCTATTGTATTTTGTACCTATATATAACCGATAACTCTGTATTAGAATTTAGTTATTATATTTACCCCGATGAAGCTTGAGTTAAGCGAAACCGGTTAATGAAAATAAAATATATTCGTGGTATATAACAACGTGTTTCATTTGCAATATTGATGTCCTAAACATATCAACAACATCGAAGTATTTGTTCCCCAGATGTCGAATCTATCGCACAGGAGTATAATGTTGCGACGCTGAAGTGAAATTGTAACAATAATATGGTAGGTATTGGCTTGTAACTATCCTGCCAGGAACTAAAAAATAAATTAAATATTTCAAGGGTATAAAACATTGAATTAATAATTGTAAACAAACTCTTTAAATCGTAAATGATTTTACGTTCAGATATTTTTTTATAGAATTAATAAGAAGAACTTTGTTTACACCACCCTTTTAATGTGTAAATATCTACATGTTTCAGAAGCAAACCTTCCATCATCAGGATAAACAATAAACTATGAGGGAAGCTTTGCTTCTGAAACATGTAGATATTAATATATTAAAATCGGTGGTGTAAACAAAGCTCTTCTTATTAATTATATTAATAATGACGTCATAAAACAACAGTACCTTTTTTAAAAATCTTTGTTTGTTTTGATTTTATTCATTCATCTTTTTTTTCCGGTAGCTCTGGCGGCCTACTTTCAAGCCTTCGAACAGATTGTTGAGTTCTTTGTTGATTTTTTTAATCGTCTAGACTAAATGCTTTGTTGCTGTAAAGTGCATTCGCAATCCAGAAATCCAATTTTTTAGCTCTCAAAATATCGATTCTCAGATTTCAGAGCCTTCAAATATCAGATCAGAGAACCACTTGCGGTTTAAGCAACCAAAAAGAATGATATTTTTTTTTACAAAACTCGTCGCAACCAATTCATAAAGTCCCTGGTTTATAAGAACATTTTGCATCAGGAAAAAAAAGGATTTTTTATTGCTTTACAAACGAATTAACCCTTTCCGACCTGAATTAAAACTGGCAGTGATAAAACATATTTGACCTTATAGACAAATTTTGGTGAGCTTTATTTTGAAAACTATTATAGCTAAGTTTATTTGAAATAACATTGAGTTTCACTTAAAATGATAATCATTTATTGTATACAAAAAAAAAAAAATTATTCATTCAAAAATGTACCTCAAAATTTTAATATAAAAACATACCTTCAAAACTTACATATTAAAATAATGATTGCCGTCGATAATTAGAAAACAAAAACCACCAATTTTTATTCGGTCAGATATAAAAAAAACTGAAATCTGTGTTTTTAAATATACGTATGGTACGAAAGGGTTAATTTCTGATTATGAATAAATGTGTTCAAAACTACGCATTGAACGTGCTTCACGATAACCACCAGAATTTTTCTTCCAATTAGCTTTAATATTATAGCAGCGTGCTCTCCCAAAGTGTTCTTTTTGGATGAAATATTAAAATTTCAAAGTTACGCAAATATCTATATTTCCGGCTCTGCACCACATTTGTCACAGCATAGGGGAAAAAACATGTTTCCGGGTATTCTCTCGCCTTATGGTATTTTTTCAATACCACATTCCACCAATAAATCACATCAGTCATATAATATAGTCCTTCCACGCTTTCAGTTTCTACAAATTCCGTTTAATTAATATGCCATGGGATAAATACTGATCGATTTTAAAGTCATTTCTAAACGACTGTTTTTAATTGCAACGCAGCTGTTTCAAACGAAATTAATAAGCGCATTGTTACTGCGAATAAAATTGCCTAATAAGTCTTTGAATCATTCGATGCCAGCGACGTTTAACAAGCAATTATAATTTTATAGATTTGCAGGCGGTGAAAAGCTGGCTTGAAGCGCTGTTTCCGAAATGCATTGTTTTTTTCCAATTGAATTGTTCCACCTATTAATCAGTTAAAATACAAGTGAGGAGCGTTTCAACTATCTATTTTTAATGATTAATGTTAATTTAAATTAATCTAAGTAATTATATATATGTAGAATAATTTTCTCGGTTTACCCACGTAATGTAGTCCTTAGAAGGACTTTTTAACTCCTGACGTTTCGGACAAATCACATTGTCCATCTTCAGAGGCCTTATGTCTTGAGTTTTGTTTTGAACTGATCGCTTGAGCGTGTCCGTTCAATCCAAAAGTCAAAACCTAAGTGGTTGCAAATCATTTTAATAGTCTAGGACGCAGAACGCGTGTTAACGAAAAATAAAAATTACTTACTACAAAGTGACAAGCACATAAATAATCCCATCAAAATATTAAAAAACGTGCTAATTTTACTAAAGTTACTATACCTTAAAAGCCTTTGCGACTACTTACCATAAACAAAACATTAACAGAATTTCTACCTACCATTTCATTTATTTTATTATCTTGATGTCATTATGTGCTTAAAATTGCAAGTTTTCATTCGATTTTTTTAAAAGGTTCTATTTATTGTACTTTTCACGTGTTTAAAAAAATATATAATTCTCTGGTTTTACAGAATAGCGTATTTTTAAAATCGAATTTTAAAATATGAATTGATGTAGGTAAGTACTCAAATGTGAGAATCCATCACTATTAGTTCGACTGCTAACTGAGAGTCCCACCCAGGTCATAGACAAACTTTGCGAATGGTTAATCAGTTATGTTGGCAATAAAGTTTCTAATAAAATTCCGTATTACGCCATGGTTAGCACATATTAAAATTCTGTCCCGAGTAAATGATTTAAAATCAGAATAAGAACATAAATAATTATCGCGGTCAGCACACACTCCCATTAGAGGAAAAGAAATGAAACGATGGGATTACATCAACTGCCCCTGATTACGGCTCTTCGCGTTGGGTCGGTGCGTCCAACCACCGGTGGCACTGTGGGGACTGGGGAGAGTAAGCAATGCGACGGCCGGAAAACTTTCCTGCGCCGCGTTGAGTAATCCGCCGCAGCGGACAAATTAGATAATCACTCCGAAAAGCGTTCAATGAATGCGACGAAAGTGCGCCCGGCGCGGGTGTGTTTGATACGCGGAGTTTCTTTAATTACACATCGCACTTATTATTCCGCCTCGGAACCGCGGCGGGTCGCAGCTCGGGCGGGAAATCGGGAAAAGGCGCGAGGGTCGCTGTATAAGAGACCGCCCGACCCGCGCGCGCTCATTCGCTAAACCGCAGTAGACCCGCGCGCGCGTGCTTCCATCCAGTTCAGTTCTCATAAGTGGTGGTTTTGTGGTGTTAAACGGTATTGTGTGCCTTACAAGATGTCAGTGACCAAATTAATTGTAAGTAGAACGCTTTCAGTTTCATTTTGTGTCATCGATTTGTGTTTCTTATTAAATAGGTGAACTTTTGAACTTTCGTTTTCTCTATGGCTTTTCATACATTGATGCAGCTGTGTGCAATAGCAAGCTCGCAATAATAATACAGGTTATACAAGTGTATTATTATGTATGGGGAAATGTGGATGTCGACTTGATGATACGACCATTTGACATTACAAAATATATTCCAAAGCTCATCTTGAAACCAGTGAAGATGCATACTTAAACCGGCCAATACTTAATCGAAAACGTATGGATTAATATTGTGCTTAATATGGTATTCACAAAACCTAGAAAGAAGCGTTCCAAAAATTCAAGTCTAAACCCTTGTGTAAATTATGACTTGTTCTCTTCGTAATTTAAAAAAATATGTTTTTAATATTTATTTTACGACAACTTCCCAAGAAGTTGATTGTATCCGTGATATTTTGATATTTGCATAAAAGGGCCATAGGGTTACACGTTGCGACAGACAATGATAATTGTCAAGTTTATGTTGGGAACTGTGCACGTAAAGCAGACCCCATTGTCCCGATCCCTTGCGCAACGGCCCAACAGCCGCAGCCGAGGGACAATTGCTGCGGCGACAGTTAATGTTCGCTTCTAGCTGCAATTAGTCATATTATTCATTTATTTACTAGGTGAAAAAATACACACCAGTCTGGCCTTGCAGATGCAGACAGGCTCGGCAACTATACAACATGTATACCCACAATGAGTAACCCACGTTAAGGACTTATTTAATTGATGGAGGCATGATAACCCCAGGTCGCTGCTAATGAAAGCACGATTTTAATTTTATACCTTTTTTAAAACTAACTATATTTTACTAAAACAGATATTTAACTAAAGAATACATTGTAAAAATATACGATATAGGTAACAAGGGCGATAATAAAATGACAAAAAGGTCACACGTAGGTACGAACTATAACTAAAACTTAATGGATATTTCGTGCTTAAACTTATTGTAGGTCGAATGATAAATATCTACATTTCCTGCGAGGCATCGAATTAACATAGTAATCTCTCCCAGGGGCATAAGCATTGTTTTTTTTAAATATTTTTTTATTTGTTTGCAAAAACAAATCAATGTTTGACGTTTAACATTGTTGACTTTGAAAGTGACTCCTGGGGACAAGGTAATACAATACGTGACAGTTTCTTTATTCGGACACTTCAACAAAAGTCAACAAAAGTCAACAGAACTACTTTTCTTTTTGACACGTTCATATTCGGAATACGAAGAATTGCTTTGAATTTATTCCAGTCATGCGAAAAATTAGAATCTCTTAAAATAAAGTAAATTTAGAGAAATTTATCTTCGTATTATTTGCTCGAGTCGTTGAATTAGCGGTCTCAACAATATTAGCCAATAGCAAGCCATAGAAACACCTCTAAACTTTTGGCATCAGGTTCATTCCATACAGTTAATATTGTCCTGGTGAGAAACCACAATTCTCAATTGTCGGTGTATCTGATCACTAGATATGATTACTATAACCATTATATTTCAATTCTTCTTCCTCTCTTATTTCATTTGGCCTCTCTATACACCCTAATTGAGGGTGCAATACACCCCCAACACGGGAGTAATCGACGATTTTTGTTTATATTAATTTTTGATTCCTAACATCCCAACGGGTTTGCTGGAATATCGTGCATAAGTAAGTTGGGGATGAACGGTAAAATTATATATATTTAGTACTGAACTAAGTTTGAATTTAAATTTACTTTGTTGCTTTTATGAAATGTTTTAATTTAAATTACCTCTTCTCGATGTTCAGAATAAAGGCACGTCAACATTGAATATCCGACAATATAACATTGCATTCAAAAGGGTATCCATCTTCATTTTAACATTCGTAATGAGAATTTGGATTGCGAGATATCATGTCGCGAAGTAAGCATAGATTGAACAGCCTAACCCATGGCCCACGTGATGCATAATAAATTAGTTTAGCACAAAGCAGCCAAAATCAGAGCAACCGAATTTAAGCTATTCGTCTACCTATAAGTTATTTATGGTGATAGTTATTTATGAGTTGTTATTGTTCGGCCCAGCTTTGACTATTGGAAGCCGAAATGAAACCCACATCAATTAATTACTTGCAGATTAAATCAATTGAAACGGGTTACACATTATTATGATTGCAAATTGGTTGCTAATCATATTGATCCTCATAACACAGTCATGATCTCTCTCAGTTTTTGAATTAATGTGATTGTTACACAATCATTCGTATTAAATATTTATTCGAAAAGCTCATTCGCTTTAACCTGAATTATGAGAGGACATTGGGATATACATATATTATCAATAGAACTAAAAGACTTATACCCGTTGGAAGTATCTTACTGAAATATACTACTACAATATATATATATATCACATATAACTTCAACAAATAAACTATACACATATTAAAAATTTTATGCAAAAAACTGACTACATTTATATTTTATATCATCATATAATGTCCCACTGCATCTCGTTAAGAGTAACGGCTGCGCGGCCTATTTCATAAAAAAACTAAATTTTCTATTTGAGGCCAAAATACTCACCTCAACCAAATAATCTTTTTTTTCATCAAAAAGTACAGTAAATATCTAGTAAGGATAATAAGTAATTCATCTATTTTTGTTTTACATTGTGAAATATAGGCCATTAAAGGAAATGATTTTTCGCGATTTTAGAGGCATCTTTAACAATTATTTGGGGGCTAACGGTGATTTAAAAAAAAGGTTTTATACCATCTAATTTGAAAATATAATGAAACGTACAATAAATAAAAAAAAATAAAAAATAAAAATAAGGATTATTGTGAACTTTAAATTATATTAAAAACGACAAATTTACGTTGGAACAAAATTTTGCGTATATAATTTAAAATATCGATCCGAAAAAAGTTTTTTTTTAATATTTTTATTTACGTAATCATATTTATATAGCAAATATGATAATTTGAAAAATAAATTATAAAAAAACCGGCACATAATTATAAAAATAGATTTTTTTTTCGTGGCATATAGTTCATAATTTAAAACAAAAATAAATAAAATACCTCTTATCAGTACTAGATATTCTCTAAAACTTTAATAAAAAAATATATATATATCATTCAGTTTGGATGGGTATTTTGGCCTTAAATTCAAAATTAAGTTATATTTGAAACTGGCAGCGCAGCCGTTCCTCTTGATGTCAATACTCTCGTGTCGCTGAATCCGGCATTATGTTTTGTTTAGTAACGATAAGACGTAGACCAACTAACCGGCTCAACATAGCCCAAAAAGGAGTACTTAAGACAATTCTGAAAGTTTTAGTTAGAACCCTGTCAGATAAAATATATAAAACCTTAAAAAAATATCGCTGAATACTCCACTGTCCAATATAAACACTCTAACATAGCAATAAGCCAAAATATACTGGTAATTTCCAAATTAAATACGTCTTTTGGCCAGAGATACATTAAAGTACATTCAGAAAAAATATATAATGCCCTACAAATAAATTTTAAAAAAATAACAGAAAATTATATATTTAAAAATGAGCTTCAAACGTGACTCATAGAACTGAGTGACAATCAACTTCTAAACATTATGAATACAATGTAAAGACATCATGTAAAAAATGCAGCCCCCCTCAGACCAGGAAACTCTAGTGAGGATAATTGTGAACACATTATTGTTATACTATATCCATTACATATATTATTAACTGTAATTTTTACTTAAGTCATAATCATGTACAAACTTTACTTAAATGGAAAATAATAAAATAAACTATCACGTGCACGTGTATTTTCCGTCCGCATGCTCTGGGAATGGAATATACTCTCTAAACATTAATATTTTGAATGCCGAATTATTATCCCGACTCAAAAATAAAAACCTTCAAACCACAGTCTATTTTTTTAAATCTCTCATTTCTTCTATGTTTACTACAACCTGTCAATTGTAATATTATTAACCAATCTTATAAATCAAATTATATTAATCCTCAGAGGTGCCTAAGTGAACCCAAAATATTAGTTTCCAGCAGTGGTGTTCAGTCCGTAAATGCTGAAAAGCTGTGCTTACCTTTAGAAAAACGAATATAAATTAATAGATAATAGAAAAATACGATAAATTTCTGATCAAAATGTATTTTTCCATAAATTTGGTAAGGAACTTGCACGCTCATTTATTCATTTGGTCACAGCAACCAACGGAAGATGACGATGAAATGGTGATTTTCGAATATTCAACGCACAAATACCCGAACTTGAAAAACTTCACACAGCCTACCGCCATAGACCAATGCACGCCACTGGTTTCCATAGATAGAAATTAATAGATTTATGAATTATAGGAGGTTCATCCATGTAGCAAAATATAGGACGAAAAAAAAACAATTATCTTTTATTTCTGATTTCAACCAATGCAAAAATTGACAAGTTATGTGCTTTCTTTGTTTTGCTTATTTCCACCAAATCAATCAGATTATAGTCGATCAATATAGATTTAAATGTGGAACAGGTTTATTTTTGTCTGAAATAGGGTCAAATGGAAATAACTGGCTTCGATTTTCATCACAATTCATCTCACAGATCACAGCGTTATGTAAGAGGTATGGACCGGGTGAGACTAGGTTACACCTGCTAAAAATGATGCCAATCAGCCTCAGGTGTAACAATTATCATCTACTTCCATCACTTTACTCAACACATTGCGAATCAGATGCTTTAATAATGTATATATTCCAATGAATTCGTGTTTGCGTTTGTTGTATAATAAATCCTAGAGTGATTACCATAAAAATTCGATAAGCTGACTAAAATATTGCGTAACGGCGAAGTTGTTACATTTAAGGTAACATAATCGGATCGAAGAGAAAATGTACCTGCACAAATATTTATCGTTATATGTGTAACCACTTTCTCTAGAATCCCTTGTGAAAACGTGGAAACAACATTTTGTAGGGCAAATATTAGCCAGTTAACCAATCTCCGAGTTCTCTCGTTTTCAAGTTTTGTCTAACCAGCTAGAATTAAATTCTGGGAGGCAATCAAACTCAGCAGGTGGAATTATTAAGAAATCGTTTTTCTTGCTAAAAAATTAACAGCATGAACTGCATATCGACCATTTTAAGCCATTAATGCACTCAATGCGATCTAAACAACTGCAACAAAATTTACAGTGAACAGAGCATTAGGAATTTATCTAAGTGAATTACAAATAAGGGTAGACGACCTCATAAATTAATCCTTTTCTTAGGCGTCTTTGGGCACCTTTGTGTTACGTTACTTTGATGGCCTTCGTCCAATGTCGGTCCAGTCTCTCCACGCATATCTTCTGCATTGGTTTTCCCCAGCTTTATCCGTGCGTATTACTATGAATTTTAATTATGAAAAAAGCTCAAGAGAAGAGAAGGGCATTATGTCCATGGATGTTCACATCTTGTAGCTACTTAATAGGGCAATCATCATTGGAGTAACTTCATATGATATTCTAAGCAATCCGTGATAAGTTTTCACTTCCTTGCTATATGCATTGTATCCTGAAAGTGTGAAAAGTTCCAAGAAACGATGTAAGCATCTTACAGGTATTACATCTTTGCCTTCACCTTTGGGTATTCGCAGCGGCTAACTTCACGGGATGTTAAGTACGACGCCATACGATTAATCACGAAGCATGTTATTATTTGTATTTTTTTCGTAAGATAAGCGAAACAGCGAATGTTGCAATGAAACAAAACAGATATCGTGAGAGTATTATTGTGAGACCTAATTTCAAGGTTCGTGCGGTCAATTGCAATCGGCCGCTAGCGATGTGTATTCTGGTATTGGCTATAGGTTAAATAAAATCATAGACATATTCCTACACTGCAAATTATAATATGTTGGGCAGACAACACAACAAACAGTATTTAATTTACGTTAAACGATAAAAAAAAAAAAACTTGTTTAGAATGTGCAAAATATATTCGGAGTGCGAGAGTGTGAAAAATCATACCTTACTTATTTCATATAAAAAAATCTCGCTTTTTACCAAAATGTCATCTACATTTCTAATAAGTTTTTTTCAGCATGAATAATCATGTAATTTGAATAACTTTTATCCATACTGAGGTTAAATACGAGGCATTCATTTTCTATTTAGGTATCTACTCGTACGGGTTTCGATTTAACTCACAAAAAACCTCACCAAACGAGTAAATAAAACTTGCAGCTGTAAGGTTTTTTTTTCTGTACCACTTATTATGGTGGACTTTCCACATAAAAAAGTTTCCAAGTAATTTGAATGCACGACGCCAAAAGCCGAGTTCCGGAAGCGCCTGTAATACAACTCATGCCAAATTATTATCACGAGTATTGAATAAAGGAGAAATTATTGTGAAATTAAAATCAATTCAATGTTCGTGACCAAAATGAGACCAAACCGAAATTGAATACATGAAATAATTCTGTAATCGATCTCTGCGTGAATGACTCAGGATCTGAGAAATCGATTGATGAAAATCTAAGACATGTTTGTCCAATGGAATTGGCATTGAAAGATATCGCTTAACCTTGGTTAACAAAGGCTGTGACATTTTATTAAAACATGTGACTTTTTTTGTTGTTGAGCCACCAGAACGTTATTTCAACGTGATTACATCGTGGTAACTACTGGTGAATAATAGCCGTGATAATCGCAGGAAATCTTAATAAATTAATTTAAATAGTATAGGTATTTTGTAGAAGAGTGTTAGATGCTTTTATTATTAAAATAGAAGGCACTGTACTTGTAGTACATAATTAAAAACAATTAAATTAAACGAGACAGTTTGCAGCAGGTGCTTCAAAAGGTGGTAATAAATTTTGTAGTACTTTTGCATGTTCAGATAAAAAACGTTAAATTTATGTAATATTCGTCTACCATTGATTGATGGTTTGGAAACCTGTTGACATATTAATATTATGTCAGTGTGAATTTGAGCATAGGAAAGTAATAATGATAGAAAAACCTTTCAAAAAAAAAAAAAAAATGTGTTTGTTGATTTGAAACACAAATTACTTTGAGAAAACTTTGACTGACCAACTAAGAATAAATACCATTTTAGTATAGTCAAATTGACAAGTTCATAATAAGCGATATAATACAAATATAGAAGGTAAAAAATATAGTATTGTCAAAGTATGATAATACATATAGAGAAAAAAAATGGTACGATAATTAAGTAAGAAGAAATGTGAAAAATAGTACAGATAAATCGTATAGTGTAAGATTTTATATCCAACAATTATTCATAAATTATTAATAAGATATATGAGTATAAGTATCAGTGAATGTGAGGTGTGTTTTGTATATTCGTCTCTGTCACTGATTATTTGGAATGGTACTTACACGATGTTATTCCTGAATTTGTTCATGAGAAAAATTAAATATTTGGTTGTTGTATTTCGTGAAGGCTATCTATTTTATCTATGTACCTACTGTGATGTGTTTTGCACCTGTGTCACTATTGTAATTTGAATTTTTATAACAAAATATATAAGAGCACATATTGGGCGTAAAAAAAAAACAAATAAATCGAATAATTGTTAAGATGAGAAAAAACTTAAAGAGTGATCATTGACATATGCCAGATAATTTAAGAATTAAGTACTTAAAATGAGATGAGAAAAAAAGACAAATACTATAGAGTAATCAATTATGTTTGACTGGTTAGTGCTATGAGAAAAACAGGCATTTGATATTGAGTAGGTGTTTATCAATAATCGAATGGTTCATCCAAAAATGATAATATTAATTAAGCAAAATTGTATATGTATTTCAAAATCCTACATACACATGTGTATCTAAACAATAAAGCATAATGTCTTGTATATTTAAACACCCATAAGGTGCTTTATATTATTGTGTTTGTTCTTGAATTTCCAGTAGGCAATGTTAACGTCTGCTTAGTATATAAATTAATAAAAATACATTGTTTATTCTGCGTTTTTCATTGTTTTCTTGAGAAGTTCCTGTTATGTTAACGAGTGTTTTCAATTATTATGCGGCGGTTCGTGCCCGATACAAGCACAAAATCATCTAACTATTGATCACGCGATGAAGCTTATCGTAACAGTATCCACATCGAACCAGGAGTAATATTGGCATACAGTTCGGCCACATGAGCGCTCAGCAATTGATCAATAGCTCAAGCCGGAATGAAAGCAGTTATTTTAGTGAAAACAAACATACCAAATTTGTCGAAACTTTAAAAAAATTGATAATCTTGCATGCAATCAGATTCGTGTGAAAACTTTTATTGCAGCGATTTTTTTTTCTTAACAAGTTATTTCAATCATTAAGAAGCTAAACAAGTTTGTGGTCGCAAAAAATCGTCTGGAATTAACGTATCTTTTTTATGGTTCCAACATGATTATATAATATTTTTATAAATAGGTAATTGTGATGGTTATTTTCCAATAATTAGTTTTCGATTCGAGTGATTAAAACATTGTGTTTCCACTTTTTGCGAAAATTAGTTATAAAGTAGAAGACTCTACTGAGAAGAACCCATATATGTCCGTGTTAACTCACACTATTCCAAATTATTTACGTATTTTAACGCGTTAAAAAAAATCATGAGAACGAATTTTGTACCTTGGTATTTATCAAAGTAATGGCTTATTGAAATACATTATTTTGACTTAGAGCTATCGATTTAAATAAATGCGGGATTGAAGTTTTTTTTCTTTCTTAATAAGTTCATTAATTGCATTATTATGTGACAAATAACTCACTAATAATGTTTAAAGTTAATACTTACGATAGTATTGAGTTTTTCTTTTGCTAAAACTACGCAAAAATTGATATTTTTTAAGAATGTCATTATCATTAGATAGATAGTTTATTTACATTCTGTAACATTCTGACATTATGTACAAATCATTATTTAGTTTCACAAATAATGTTACATATTGAGGGATTTCATAGGTAAATATGTTCCCTACTTGCTACGCTAGCTCGGGCCGTGTAGTCCATTTCTGTTCGATAACATAAGCTATTTTGTGTACATATGTGTAGTACACATAACATTAATTAATAATAAATAAATATATATAATAAGGGGTACTTTGTTTACACCACTGTTTTTAATATATACATATCAACATGTTTCGAAAGCGAACCTTTCCTCATCAGGATACACAGTTTACTAAAAAATGATAATTTTTTTAGTTAACTGTCGGAACATGTTGGTATTTATGTATTAAAAACAGTGTTTTGAACAAAGTACTTGACATGATTTTTTTAATAATGTGCCACAAAATAACTACAAATCTATTGAAGAAAAAAAAAAAAATTTAATATGAAACCGCACAAGAGTCCTAACTGCTTCCAACCATCTGGAGCCAGTGAGACTATGGCATCCGCAATTGGGGAATGTTGTGAGGATGAAGGCATTCGGGAGGGGAAGGAGAAGGAAAAGAGGAAGGTGGGGAAATACCTGTCTATTCAGATCTGGTCACCAAACATGGCTAAAAGACATTTCAAGCAACGTTTCAATTCTGAATGATGGTCTTTCACCAGGGCGATACTGAGAGTATCTTCCACTCGTATCTTGGAACGTGCACAAATATACTATATATTATTTTTAAATGAATTAATTGTGAAACAGTACAAATTAATTATTACAATATTTATATAAAAATAGCAGTACATTATGTATAATAAGTATAAACTGTAAAAAAGGACGGTAGAATTACAACAACCAAAAGTACTGAAACAATCAGTATTGAAACCAAAAATCTATTTATACTATTTGAACCCCTTGAAAATTCTGGTATCCGGGCGAGCGACTGTCCCAAACCCTATCAAGGACAACATTAGATCCCCGTAATTATCCTCTAACAATTTTTGTCAAGTTTTAACAATCTTGTTTTGAATCTATAGCAAATCTATATGCTATCAACACTTCGGTTGTCAAAAGTTAACGTTAACAAAGGTTGGAAACAAACGACTTATTCATTACCTATTGTTGAATACATTTTTTTAGATATTTCTTGTTCAGTGATCTCGGGTGTCGGTTTGCGTTTAGTATGAAAGTTTTTTTTTTTTTTCAGAAGGTTCATTTAGTTATTGAAAGATTTAAGTTAATATCTGAATGTGTACGAGTACCTACTAAATAAGTGTACAGCAATAGTTTTGACTGGTAATGAATTGAAGGGAGGCACGAGCGATAAAGGAAGAAACCTTAAATAAAGAACATTAATGAAAGTAAATTAATTAAATAATATACTTTGTATTCACCACTTTATTAATATACAAATACATATATATCTACATGTTTCGATAGCGATGCTTTCTTCATCGGGAGTATATAGAATACTAAAAATAATAATGTTAAGTATCGACAAATGGTAAAAATTAGAACACAATTATATAAGAATAGACGAATTATAAACATAAACAAAAATTGATTAAAGTAGGATGTTAATTCTTATTTTTTATTAAAAAAAATATTATAAAATATTGAATAACAAATACAGATTAGAAAATATTTTTATTTTTAATATTATTATGTGGCACATTAATTAATATTATTCTTGTGAATTCGGTTTGGAATATTGTGATTAAAATACATAGACATTAGGATGGCCAGCGTGCGTTAGGCTCGAATCCAATGGTAAGGAAGATGAAGTCTGTGGAAGCCTTCATCCAGCAGAGGCAATAGTGCTTTTACTGATAATAATAATGCAATTTTAGTCGTTTTTGAAAAATATATGAATCGTCAGTATATTCTAAAAATATCCATAGTAAGCCTAAGACTTAATTATCTGTATATTATGACCAATTTATGACTTTTTTCCTAGATAAATGAAAAGGTACACCCATACATTTTATTGAATAATGTGAAATATTTTCCAAGTGAATTATAGCAGTCTGTATTTTTTCAAAAGTTCAAGGTGGTGCGATGTAATTTAGAAACGTTAATATCGCCGTCAATCATTAGCTAGATTGCAAAAGAAACTATATTTTACTACCGGGCATACCTTTGCTGGTACTGCGTCATTGAGCCTAAGATCGTGGCACTCATTAGGCTGGAATAAACCCTGATTTATGTGTTCATAATCGTGTAATAATACTTATAAAATATGCGTTTATTTCAGCAAGTGATCTTGAGATAATTATAATTAATCCGGTTCCTATTTTGCTTCAAATCCTGATGGATAATGATTATGAAGTTGATCCGCCTTTGGAGTCCTGATTAATCAGTTAAAACTTAAAACACGCCCGTATTATTAAGCAGTGTGCTTTATAGTCGCTAATATTTCAGAAGGACACCGCAGTGAATAATTATTGTTCCTTTCATTAAAACCTGCATTAGCTTTAAGCAATTGAGCTCGAGGAAACAATCAGGTCGCTAATTTTCTTCATATACTAATGAGCAATGATTTTGATGTTGATCCGCCTGTGAAGTCCCGGTTAATCTGTTAATATGTACTTTATTTTCTTGAATGCTTCAAAACAATAATCCATTGAATTGCTCCTTTCACTAAAACCATCGTCATTTTAAGCAAGTGATCTTGAGGTAACAATTAGATCTTTACTTTTCTTCAAATCCCATGGAGAATGAAATCAATCTCCCTTTCAGTCCTGATTGCGCAGTTAATTCACAAGCGTATTGTTAAATGATCTGATTATTATTCTAGGATATTTCAGAAGGACACTACAATGAATTACCCCTTTCATCAAAACCTGCGTTAATTAAAGCTAGTGATCTTGACGATCATTATACGTATTCCGGCTTCTATTTTTCTTTAAATCCTGATGGATTATGATTATGAAGTTGATCAGTTAAATCAAATGCGTATTGTTGAAATGTGATGTTTATAATCTAGGATATTTCAGAAGGACGTTGAAATAAGTTTTCCTTTCATTAAAACCCGCGTTAATTAATACTGGTGATCTTGAAGATTATTGGAAATAATCAGACATCAGGCTTCTATTTTTCCACCAATCCCGATAGACAATTATAATGAATTTGACCAGATAAATCGAGTGTGCATTGTTAAAAGGTGATGCTTATAGTCTAGGATGTTTCAGGAGGGTATTGTAATGAGTTGTTCCTTTCATGTTAAAACAAGTTGCTGGCTAGACGGATATTATTTGCGCTGTGTTTGCAGCGGCTGCAGCGGGTTGCGACATCCGATCTCGGGTCGTGATGTTTTGTGAACAATGTCGGCTCTCGGCTCTCTCGGCAGCGGTCCGTTGTGTATTTTACTTAAATGGCATCTGGCAACGTATTACGTACAAGAAACTACACTTAGATAATGTCGGGCGAGTTGCGGAACCAGGGACCGTCCGATAGAGCCTTCGACTCCATATAGAAACCAGACCCGATGATCGCGATAGATACCATCTTCTTCAAACAAATGTGCAGAAACGAGACCGTTGTGAATGTCATCCAGTATTCTGGTGCTCCACATCGTATGAATGTAGTGTGATCCGAGTCTAGGCTATTTATTATATGAAACACGATTCATTTTCATGTATCTATTAAATGGACGTCGATATGTAGTTGATGGCATGAGTAATTGGCCCCGGAGAACGCTCGTATTTAGAACATAAAAGTAAAGGTTGGATTGAAGATTCTAGCATCTCATTGGTATTGTGAGTTATCATCACTTGTAGGAGCTTTTACCTGGAAAATAACGTGCAAGAGAATGATTTATGTGGGTTTTCTATTAACAACACCTTATTAAGTTTCATGGACACGCGAAGTATTTAATTAACCGCCGATTGAAACGGCATTTTTAAAAGGTTCATAATGTTACGGAGCCACCCGCAGTAACAACGTCTATTTAATTCTTTGATGTAATTTGCTGCTTCTGATTATTACTATTTAAAAGATATTTTTTTATGAAAAAAAAAACATTTTTTTGAGAGAGTGAATCTCCATAAATTAAAAAAAAGAACTAAAGATTCAGGCAAAACTTTTTGCTTTGAAAATTTTACGGAAATATAAAGAAAAGTCTTCGCACACCACTGGCATAGTGTAATCCGATCCAACTCCATCTATAACCAAATTATACGTTTCCCCAGAAGGCATAGTTATAGGGTCTATGAAGTACCTAATGGGTTAATCATTGAACATTAAGTAATGGGATGTTTATTCAATAGGTTTTTAAGGTTTGCAAAGGTAAAAGAGTTCAAGCATCTACGATAAAACAAAATGTGTCCCATAAATAACAATTTTTTTTAAATTTTTTTTTATTTTTATAAACAATAATTATTAGCCTGAAACACTCATCCAAATTGAAAAAAACCTTTCCGAGCAAAGATAAATGTCGCCGACAGGACTCGAACCTGCACCCTTCTGATGTCCGGTCAGATGCTCTACCGTTGAGCTACGTCGGCTTATCGCGAACCCGCCAAGTTAATCAATATATACTAGTGTTTCATTCAATAATTACTGTTTTCGACACATTTATCTTTGCTCGGAAAGGTTTTTTTCAATTTGGATGAGTGTTTCAGGCTAATAATTATTGTTCATAAAAATAATTGTTACCCTTTGCGCTATGCACAAAAATCTTGTCTTAAGTTTTTAAGAACTTTAGTTTATCAATTAAATTTATTTTTTTTCGCAAATCTCTTACTAATTAACGAGACACTCAATTTATTTCTCCGAAAATACTTCATTATGTTTTTTGCATGATTTCGTAAAAGTACGTTTGAGCAGGTTGTTTAAATCATATCACCGGTTGAATATTTCTTAAATGTGATGTTTTAATGATGTAACATTCTAGTTTGTTTATAAAACTATTCCGACCAATACGCTTAGTCAAACGGCTATGTTCCAAGTGGCAAGTGAATTTGTTGTAGACCATTTACACTTGGAGTGGCGTTGACCGCAATATATCCAAGCTACTTATGCTAAAAACTACGAACAAAAAACTGTTGTTGTTAATCAAAGTTTAATTAGGTCCAAACTTCATTTTCAAAACACTTAAAAGTATCTGCATACCCAATAAGTTAGTACAAAGTTTTCTATCCGAGTTTGTTCAATATGCAAATTATGGAGATAACTGGAGATGATTCAAAATATTTGTCTGTACCTAAAATTAAGGATAAGATAGTTAATGTTAACTTACAACGACATTTTTATAATGATCTATAGAATTATGACTCCGTTCGATATTCGTTTAACTATATTGCTTGTTCCATATTTTATATCCCGAATCTCGGGGCGAAGCTGACCAGCAAATAAAATAAATAAATAATAAGTAAAATAATAAATAATAAGTAAATAAATACATCAACTTGTCGCGGTATTTTATGTCAAAGCTAAAATAAATTGAACTTAAAAATGTTGATGTATTCCGGAATTTTACTTTACTTTTTGTAAAACTATAGTTTTTTTTAAGAACACTAAAAATGCATACCTTTCAATATAATATTTTGTACGAAAACACAATTTTGCTGTTATACAAAGTATACGAGGATTACAAGAAGCCAGTGTGAGTAAAATAATAATTGATTGATTAAAACGACTTTACCTTAGTAGACCAAAGGCTAGGCCCCTGGTTGGGAAATAATTGACCGAGGATTTCAAATAGGTACCTAACGTTTTAGATACGTACCTTCAATCATATCTAAAGTGTTTATTATGACAATACATCATTAGCCCCATGGCGAAAATTGAATTACCATTTTAAAAATGGTGTAATCATAACCGTATCATTCGTAGAATTCTGAGTAATAAAATAACTTTGCACAAGCTTTCGTAAGGCTTTTTAATTATTTTTCTCATGAAAATCAACTCGTTTGGTAATATTTTCGGTGTTAGAGATCCCATTTAGAAGGTTTTCACATATTTACTAAGAAGTTGGTGGAACAATGTTATTATTTCCAATCGGTTTCAGAAAGAAAACATAAAAAAACTTCCAGAAACAGTTTCAACGGTAAAAAAACTTCCACTTAGAGAGCTTACGAAGTAACAGGTTTTGTTTTGAATTTAAAGAAACCGGAGTAATTAATTAATGCATATGTAGGTCCTACATCAAAAATGACCTAATGATTTTTTTTTATATATTTGAGTTGCAAATATTTCTCTTAGTAAATACTGAAGTAGTTTGTTGAAAATGTAATAAAAACCTGCTTAATTAGACGGGGTTTTTAATTAATTACGTTGTACAAATTTGGCTTAATCTCGCCATTAGTAAAGCTTATATCTATTAAATGATATTACTGAAAACTGCAATATTCTACGTAAATAAGCACAACTGACACAATTTTGCAATCATCGGCATGGATTTCCAAAAAAATTGTAGGCACATAATATATGAGCGGTATAGAAACTAAGACGGCAGTCTCCAAACTTCAGATCATAGAGTCCAAATCATTAAAAATATATAGATATATAAATTGACAAAACGTATACACATCCCAAAAATCTTATGAATAATGTTTGTAATTTTCCAATTTTACCAAGCCATTTCGTCTTCCCAAGACGTAACATAGAACTTAAATGAATAACAGAACATGTGAATGTCTTAACGTTTGTAGTTTTTTTCCTAACCTACAAATAACGAAACCAGAACGAAGTACCTACTTACCTACGAAGCCCGCGAACGTATTATTTTGCGCAACGTTAAGTTTATATATTCCAAAGGCGTTTTTTCAGTGCCTCCAAAGTATTGACACTTGCTTCATTTTGGTAAGCCGTGAATAATTAAGTTCGATATTCACTCATTTGTCAGGCATTACTCGTTTTGGCCGATTTCGTACAATTATTTCTTCACATTGGCAAACAATCAAATATTGAGCAAAATGGGATTCCTTTGAATATGAATGCAATGGGTTTTGCACAACTTTGGTAATGACCACAATTTTCCCAGATGGTCTCATTTGTGTTAACCTATAGATTTTGGAATCTAGCTAAGTACCAATTCTAACTTTTTGATTTATAAATTCAGTTCACAAAGGTCTCGAAGTTGTAGAATTTTAGGGAGTTTCGAAATTTGTAAGTTACCAATAACACATTTTAATATTATTTTAAGATTTTTGTCATAAGCATTAGAATAAAATGCAGCGATTTTTCCCTTTGGTGATATTTTTTTATCAAATTATTGGCAATGCAGACAGCAGAGAATGAGAACCACTATACAAAATCAGACCAAAGTAACGGTACTTCACTGACCATTAGTCGTGAATTTGAACGACTGGCGGCCAGGCTATTGACATTTGCAGTCAAAATTAAATTAATAAAAAAACAGTTAAACAAAACAATGAAGCAAACAATATAATTTATTGTACCATAAACGCTGGGTTAAAGGTTTCGTTAAAAGTTTTAAGCAAAAGGTCACGCATCGATTTAAAGACTTTTATAAAAACACGAAATACGTTCGTAATTCTTTACCAGCGTGGCTTTTAACAAATGTTATTAATCGTTATAATTTTTAAACGTTGATATTTCATTGGCGATTATTAAAAAAAAACAGGATATTGACGATTAGAAATAAAAAAAAAACTAAATTAAAAGGTCTTGATTATCCTAAATGGTTATGGGAGATATTTGAACTGATCCCACGCTTTTGACGAACAACCTTCGCGTATTACCAAAATATAAATATTCCCATGAGTTTTCTTAATTCCTGACCACTCATATTAATTAGAGATCTACTTGATATATCTCAACTTCTTCATACATCGATTCTATTACAATATTTCTACAATATTATTTAGCTACTAGTTGTTTACGCGTGAAAAATCACGGACAGTGAAATTTTATATCTACTGAAAAAAATGTGCACAATTGATTAAAATATAATATGTGGAAATTCTCAGGAAATTTAGTGAAAAACATTAGGTTTTTTAATCATTGCAGATAATATTGACAACTCTGGAATGAAACATGAAACCGAAAAAACACAGAAAAAAGGTATCGTGTTATATCCGGGGTCATGCGATCTAAACCACTGACCTAATGCTACCCCAATCCATCCTGTCATCCTTATCGGCATCATACTGCGATTTCTATGAACTGTCAATATCATCTTCAATTAATAAATTCTCATATATTTTTGGCTGCTACCATTTTATCATAACTCCGAGATTTTACCCAAATTTATTTGCAATCATTAGAAGCTACAGTTACCTTTTTCTTTTCGGTGTCTTTTTCGTTTCGTCTTTCATTATAGAGTTGTCAATATTATCTTCAATGACTAAAACTATATTACAATGTGGCTTATAAACTTCAAAAAGTTATTAAAAAAAACATATAAATCAGCATGTGCCGATTCAGAATAATCAAATTTTATTATACATAGAATTTATAAATTATTACTTAAAAGTGAAAAGTGAATAAAAAATCATTCAATCAAAACACCTCACGAGTCGCCTCACGGATTCTGGTTTTGGATTTGAATATAAATATTTACTTGTCGATTTTATTTTGTATTTTAAATACGTATTTTTTTAGTTTTGGCGAAATTTTAACTTAATTTGGGCGACTTTAAGCTTTTATAATTATTATTCAATATAAAAAATCTATTATTAATGAAATAAATAATAATATTCTTGGCCAAACAGATTGTCAATACTGATATTATGAAAATGTTATTTTGAATACTATACTTTTATGATATTGACATTTTTATAATATTATTTAAATCGGTGTTATAAAATTGGACTCTAGTATCTCAATAACAAATCTGTAATGCTTTTATTTTTTCTCTTTAATTTTTGTTCTCAACTTATGTACAGCACAAGATGCATGCGCCTAAATATAAAAATTTTTGCCCTACATTTGTATGATGATTGTAATTTATTGTTGTATTATATTATATTGTTGAAATATTTCTATTTTTGAAACTGTTAATACATGGTGGAATTCCATTATAGTATATTATAATAAAACAAATTTAAAACTTTTTTCCACTTTAATTTTTATTTAACCGTAACCGGGTTTCAGCTCAACCCTTGCAGTCCACCCCTCTTCCCCTCCCCCATATGTTGTGTATAAAAACCATAGATTTAGAATAATTTGTACCAGTCTGAAGATGGCCCTAACGAGCTGAAACCCGGTTACGGTCAAATAAAAATTAAAGTGGAAAAAAGTTTTAAATTTGTTTTATTATAATATATTGTTGAAATAAATTCCTGCTGACAAGCTACTTGCAGTGGCTTAGCGGGTATAAGTTCCCACTGTATATAATTAATATTATACAATAAAAAAAATAATTATCATTTGAGAGCTTCTAAAAAGGTAGATATTTTTTTTTTACATATGTTTACTAATGGTTTGTGTGAATTGAATTGTTTTTAAATTTGACATTCTAACCTGAAAACCATCTCACATCGTTTTGGCGGGCTTTTAAAAATTGAAACTTTAAAAATTATCTACAAAAACCCACTTTATAAATAAAAGGTATTTTAGTTAGAACGTCATCACTGATTTTAAAAAAAATGGACTTCAGATCCTCATTGAAAAAACTTTTAATTTTAGAATTTTTCCAACAAAACAACGCAAAAAACAGTTCTATTTTTGAAAATATACGTTTGAAAGGAATTTACATTATTTAATAACTTAGTCATAAAAATCGGTGACCCAATTAGCCTAATGATCTACGTAGGTAACAATTTGTTCGGTTTCGGATTTGAATCCCACACGAGTACGACTTAAAAATATATTGAGGTGATTTCATTAATGGGCACCATCAGTTAGGATGTTGTAATTATGTCTGTAAAGTTTGATTGGCATTTACGAAAATGGCTTTACAGCAGTATTAAGAAAAATTAATAAAATATATTTTAATCGTCTTAATTTGGAATAGTTCTAATATTCTAATTTCATAATAATTATTTCGGTCGTATAAAATCTTGCTACATATTCTTCTCAGCGGTTATATTTCATTAAAAATATTTGATATCTGTAATAATAAAAAATGATCATTGACTCACTTTTACGGTGTGATTCTTACTTATTTATTAAGATTAAATAGAATATTCGACGTTAATTGAGACATTATTTAGTCTTCAATGAAGATTTTTTTAAGATACGTTGACACATCACATGTGAATTTAAGATTATATTGTCTCCATTTCAAATAACGACTAAGATTATATCAAGCATTTTAGATGAAGAAGTTTTTAACGTTTTGCATTTCACAAAGAAAAATTTCTAAATTATTTCTATCATAAAATTAAACACAATGCCCCATTGGAGTTGGGTGCGATAAAAAACGCAAACCTTGATTTCGTCTTCATGTTATTTGATGCAGTGTTTTTCACACTGTTAAATTGTTAAATTCTTAAGTGTAAAAGGTGACTGGTACTTGACGCGAAATATTTAAGGCCTAATATAACGTTCAAGCCATAAGGTTCATTAATTGTTTTTGTGTTTAATTCGTAGAACTCCATTTAAATTTTTTTTAAATTTAATGTAAATCAAATTTAATAATGTTATTATTAAGTTCTGCAAGTATTTTTAGTTGTTATTATTGTGACAGCTGTTTCGGCGTTTAAGGCCGCTTGAAAATGGCCTTATACGCCGAAAATATTATTCAATTCCATAAGGTTCATGAAAACAGTCAAAATAGTGTTATTCCTATTACGTAGATGGTAAAAAATTAAATAGATTAAATTGGGGCATTGAAAAAAAAAAAAAATTCCCAGGTTACCAATAACCTAATAATACTTTAAAATAACCCACTACCACCATAGTAAGCCGAATATGTTGCTTGCGTTGTGTTGGAGGACTTAACCAGCCGACATCACGCTTGGGTGGGACCCAGACGTGATGCCAACTCAGCCAAATAATTAATACCATTCCACGAGAGAGTTGGGAGTGTCATGTGCAAATATAAACGAAAAAACTATTACACTTATACCATGTCATAGTCTAAGACACTGCACATGCATTTTATATGGTTTGATTATTCATTTACAGTGCCTCTGTACAAATCACATTCAAATTTCTACTTTTTTCTGCGGAATTCATTTCAACAACTGTTGTGAAGTGACACAATGTTCACGTGAACTTTTTGCTTGTACCTTGTCTTTCAATATTTTGTAGCAAGTACCATTCACCCTGTATAGTTACTAGAAGCAGATCTATTAAATAAGAATCATGATTATAATACGTAAATTTCACATTTTTGTCGTAGGCCTTCTCATTGTTAGAAATCAAAAGAATTAATATTGATATTGCTTGAATAGTTTTAAACCATAAAATTGATAAAAAAGCAAGGTGGCTCGGAGCGGAGGATTGTATTCAAATTTATTTTATTGCTGTAATTAACTTAAATTCCAAGAAGATTAGAAATATATTTTCGAATTTAAATGGAGTAGGTGGTTTGCTGAGAAACGAGATCGCGTGAGATGTTTTTGTAAATTTAAGAAATCTTCAAAAGCAGATAAAAAGTGTTTCGCTAAATGGCTTTGACAGATATTGGCCAAGCGCGTATGCAATGGAGGCACTTACTGTTGGATACACGTTACCTGTAATTACGTGAGAAAATTAATATCGTGGTATTGTACTTTTATGCGGGGTCTTGACCCTATTTTAAGAAAGTTATAATTAACGTTTTGACTTTTGAAGTTTTTTGCAACTCCGGCATCTTTCAGTTTTTGTGTAGGTCAGTGATTTAAAAAAAACGGTGATGTTACCCTTCTAAAAATCTGGGGAGGTTTAGGAAGGCGGTGATGGCTTCGGAGGCAATATAGCGAGAATTTAATAGGGCTAAGGGGGCGGGGAGATCAACAAGAAAGCGCTGAAAATATGAGCATTTTTTAACTCTGCAGTAGTTGTCACTTGAAATGGCAATGATTGTGTTTAGTGACCAGATACCCATTTATGTCTCTTCCCTCCTACTTCAAACAAACATTCCTCTAATTAGAGATGTCAAGTTCCCACTGACTCCGGGAAGTTAAGATCACTTTGCAGAATTACAATAAAAAAATAAATCACAGTCATACATCGTCTCAAAAATTAGGTATAAGTATTTGTCCTGTAAATATTTATGCAACATGCAACAATCCCTTTCATTTTCAAAGAAAAACTAAAATAATCATCCAGTAAATGGAACACGTCCCAACAAATTATGTAGTTACTACGCATGCGCGATAAAGAGATTTAGCATTTCATTTTCGTGGTCAAATTTAAATAAATCATTAGATTATTTTCCCGGAACAACGGAAAAATACCTTTGAAAGGGGGGCGGTGTATCAAAAATGTTTGCTAGACTCTAGTGTAACCATCGGAGTCTGTGCTGCCACGGATGGTGACCATTGCAATTGCACTTTTTGCATATTGACGGAAGCACGTATAGTTGCAAAGATGCACACGGACCTCTTGACACATTGAGGTGCTATGTAATAAGATTTTCGGTGAAACTCACCGAACCGACTAGTACGTTTTTAATATGCATCTATTTCGACACCTCTGGTGATTGGTATGTTGTGCCTGACCGTGGCTATTGCAGTATTGCCTGCAGCGTATTGCAGGAAGCACGGTTGATTACGTAGATTTATTTACACTTTTTATGGGTACTCGAGGCTGATAGAAAATCATTTGAATACATTTTATGCACCTTGCCAGATATTTCCATAACACAAGCACCATACCTTTACTTGCATATATATTATGACATGTGCAAATGTGTTCGATGGATTTTTCCCAATGTTTGTCATATTCCTGATATGAGAAGATTTATTTATTTTTACAAGCGAGGATATTCTTTGTTTTACTGTTGAAATTTAAAAATTTCTCTGTTAAAATACCAGCCATCCATTTTAGTCCTTGATAATCGATAATATCTGAAAAAATGTCATTGATTAGTTGCATACCTCATTTAAGCAGTGAGTTCTGGCCCCATGAAACTAGCACAGCTGTCTTGAGTATCTAGGTCAACGAAACTATTTTTAAATCGTAACGTCACTTTCATCATGAGTTGAGGAGCTTTGAAATATCTCTTTTACTGATAAAAAATAAGACTTAACGCCATAACATCCTATATTTTTTTCTTTATTTTGTATAATTATCATTTTAATTTTATTTAGATTTCTTCGAAAATCACTACATTCACTCTTATATAATAAACAAGTGGAAACCTGCAAATGGTCAAATTTATATCACGTATTTATTATGCTTCATTTTTTATGTAAATTGTTGAACTCCCAAATAAAAAAATAAAAAAATAAATATTATTCTTTTGATAAGAGAAAGAGAATTACAAAAAAAAATGTGTTCAAAACTCGAGCAAAACCGTGCCATGAAACAAGTCATTCGTAATAAAATGTGATTAAATAATATTATTAAATGTGATAATTCAACACACATACGAATCGGAGCACTACTTAATAATAATAATAATAATAATAATGAATGGATGATTATTATAGCGCCACTTTTGTGAAATATCACCCCAAGGACGCTGTTCAAATATTACTTGCTATTCTCTATCTAAATATGTACAAACAGATACTGAAAAACATACTTACCTGGCAGGTCCCGTCAGAAGAGCACAGTTTTATTAGAAAATTTAACATTTAAGATATGATTTTTACAGTTGCTATTTTATCCTCCTTTTCTATTGATGTTACATTTATCAGAAGATTGGTGGCACAAGAAGAGTTGGTGTTTATTTGAAATATTTATAATTTTTAGGACTGGAGAATATAAATAAATTTAAAAATATAAATAAAGATTAGTTAGGTTAGGTGAGATTACGTTTTCGGGCTAGTTTTTTTTGTCATTCTTCTAATTACGTTGGATTGTCCAATCACCTGTTTATCTGTTTTAATAAAACTTATATTAATAAAGTTTCGATTATATTCGAAATCTGGTCACTACAGCTTCGACCTGACCCTTGGAGCTTTGACAATTATCAAAGCTCGCCTTCTATAACTATTGGAAACTAACAATTATACGTTAGTTGTTTGTTCAAACAGAATCAAAATATTCTTTATTACTCTCTAACTAAACTAAATAACCAAACATCACGCCGTTTCGCCGCAGGGGTATGCAGAGAGGACGGACCGCTGAACAAATCGACCTTGGCATACACTTCTTGCTTTATTCGCATTCATACATCGGCTCATACATTTTCTTGGATTATTCTTCTGACATGGCGCCACTCAATTATTTGTTTCACTCGATCGTGCCATGTCTTCCTCGGGCAACCCCGGTTTCTTCTTCCATTCACATTCGCGTCATATATTCTCCTTACACTGCTTTCTTTGTTCATTCGTTCTACATGCCCAAACCATCTAAGCGTCCCTTTCATAATCTTACTCATTACGCTCACATCAGCCTTGCATCTATGCGAATCTCAACACTTTTCAAACGGTCATACATCGTTTTACCACACATGCGCCTCAGCGATCTAAGCATTCAGTCTACTTTCATTCTTATTTTGCTATTTCCATGTCTCACTGCCATACATCAGGGTTCTCATCAGCACTTCAGTGTGGACTGCTAGTTTCGCTTCTTTGAATATTTTTTTGTTCGCGCCAACTGCGTTCTGTCCTCCATTTATAGAGTTTCCTACGTTTACTCTTCTTTCAATATCCCTATCAGCGTAAAGATAAAGTCCCTCGAGAACTAATATAATCAAAAACTATAAATTATAATTTGCCATTGAACAAGTATTTGAAATATTACTGTCATAGTTCATAGCTAAGGCATCTAGTTTTTGATCTTATAACTCAGTAATCAATAAAACAGTACTGCCTCCAAGTCCGCATTTATCGTGAATCTACATAGAGCATGTAAATTTGTATCTGCGACTGTGTAACAATAATTATCGTACGATTTGTGAAGGCGATCATTCAGATTGGTGAAAGTGTTACGTGGGACCAAACCCTGGTGCCTGGAGCCCGGGGCGCTGCGGTGCGGAAGGAAAGCAGTCAGCAACCAGCAGCCACCACAGCCATGTACCACTGGGCCACCGGCCGATATCGGTGACACAGTGACCTCTTGTGCAATATGACCTCCCGATCCAATCCAAGAACGGATTGAAAAGCCTGCGAAAAAATCGTAATTTTGTTTGTGAGATTGTAATTTTCCGCGTTACTAATATAACGGATAAATTTTGTGATAAGGAACACCAGTGAAAAATATTAAGGCTTAAAAAGATCAGATTCTGAATATATGAATTTTATTAATATATATATATAAATATACGTAGAATTTACATTTCGCTTTTTTCGTAAATGAATAAAACACCATCTCATAATAACGCCCTGTTTGGTTGGCATCATTTGATCGGTGGCTTCTGACGACACGTGGATGTTCTCGTGTAAATTTCTTTATGAAGTAAAGTATCATTTCGTGTGAAGTAACGTACTCCCTCACCTCTTACCGCTCGAATTCCAGCCGTTTTGGAGGGGTTTCAAAAAATTCAAGCCTTGAGAATTAATTTAATTATGAAAATAGGCTTTTAACAAGTAATTTTAAAAAATACTCGAATTTTAATTATAAGGTTAACATTGGGAAGTAGGTACCTGCCTATCAATACATAGTCGTTAAAGATAGCTAAAGCCATTTCAAGCAACCAACGTCACGATCAGTGGGGTGCATTTCTCTATGACCAAGGGTGGGCTGGGTATATTTTTTCAAATTGTGGAATGAATTATGCATTGAATCTTTGAAAATTGTCATTTTATTATCATCTTAAACTGATTGTTGCGGTAAACTGAATAAATGAGAATACGAGTTCCTAAACAAATTCATGGAAAAAATGCATTTGATCGGATTATTGTTTTATTTTTTATGTCTTTTTATGGTACGTTTTTCTTGGAGTAGGCACAGCTTTTCATCCTTTATTAATGACACGAGAAGAGTAGAGTTGGGCAGAATATTAACACATTACTAGTCAATCCAAGGGAGCCTACTGTGCCTCAATTTAGAGGGCAATCCCAACAAAAACGTAATTTCCAAAATAAGGACTCCAGATCATTTTTTTATTAATAATGACGTTCAAACTTAAATACCAGTATATTTAGTTTTTTTCTAAAGTGAGTTTTAATAGTTAAAATAATGTTCAAGGTTTTAATTTTTCAAAGTCCGCCAAAAGGCTCCAAATCTATGGCCGGTCGGTTATGATCACTTTTGAGGTTAGAATGTCAAATGTAAAAAAAAGGATGAGCTTTTCCTTACATAATTATATTTTCTATTCATAGTAAACCATAACTAAACATATATATAATTATGTACCTTTTCAGAAACTTTAACTCAAAGAATAATAATAGTATGAAGCATTAATATTATTATAATATCCGTATTGATAATTGGTTTATCATGAATACTCAAATTTTTCGAATCAATAACAATTATAGAGCTTAAAGTCACCCAAATAAATTTTTAATTTCACGAAAACTGAAATAAATAAACATTTAAAATACATAGCAAATGTTAAAAATAAAAATGCCCATACTAATACAAAAACAGAATGCGCACGTGACGTCAGATGTTCCAAATGCAATGCAAACATAACACGGTGTTTTGATGAGACGATTTTTTATTCAATTTTAAATAACTATTTATAAATTATAGGTACAATAATATATAATAAAAATTATATATTTTTATTATATATTATTGTTACTATACTATTGTTATTATTGAGTTGGCGCTTGCTGATCTGTGTGAATATATATTTTTAAAGCCATTATATTTTTCACTGGAATAAGGTCCCCCATTTTACCAAAAAATAAATTTCATCTCTTATTCGAATGGGAATTGGACATTACTCCATTTCCACTGATCCGTTTAAAATGTACATGCTTGACTCACCAGAATGTGTTTTCTGTAGTCTAGAAATGGGAACATCAGATGATATATTTTTTGGTTGTCCCTCTCTAAGCAAATATCTTCTCCTCTGTCAAGCCCAATCTAAAATTGCGTCCTCACCGTTCAACATCTCATCTCTTCTCAGTCTGAACTCGACTCCAATCTTCCATATTATTTTGAAATTTGCCAATTTAAATAACATTAATATGTAAATTCGGCTTCCCTCTCTCCACAATTTTAAAATGATGGCCAAGAACGCCTTTTAAGGGTGAAAGCCAGAAAAAAAAGAAATAAAAAAACTTCACGCCACTGTTCTCGATTCCATGTAGTGGTATCACCAGGACGATATTGAGATAAATTTCTATTTTAGTTTCTCGCAATGCCACGAAGACCAAATGAACATAATTTGTAATAATAATATAATCACATAATGTTACAAATAATAATTAGTTACAAAATGATCAGTAGAACGGATTTGTATAGTAGTATTAAAACATCGATGAAGCCGGGGAGTAAAACTAGCAATGTGAAAAATAAAACGAAAAACGCTGCATAATGTTTTCATAAAACCCACATGCAAACTTACAATATCGCACTATAGATTGCAATCGTAGGTAATAAAATATTTATTGATTCGTATCTTGTTACACACAAAAATATTACTGTCCAAAGCCAACATTAAATTTCAATAAAATGATAATTATTAACGAAATGAATGCGTCGTTGACAAATAGCGGATGGAAAACGTATCGTTCTAAATCCGGGTACATTACACCGATGAAACACCAGCGCAGTATCGAAGCAATAAATTCTCCCTTCAATGTTCCAATAGGCATTCACGTTCCTAGGCATTCACGTACTTGGCAATAAATGGAAACTTTAATGTGATTCGAAATTCATGGGTTTTATCTATTTTCTCACTGACCCTGCATTTGAAACGGTGGCCATTTGATGTGAACCTAATTGAGAATTTACATCGTGAATAGATTGCGCATTATCAACGGTGGCTGCTAAATATACATTAAGATATAAGAGAGGCTATTGATTAATTCAATTACCCACTCACGCCAAGCGTAAACAAATTCTTAAGTATTTTTTCGAGTGCTCTAAATGTGCCTGTATTAACGCGAGTTAGCAAATTGCTCAGCACTGCAGAATTTTTTGTTTAACATTAAAAAAAAAACTATTAAACCGATGTGTATTTTACGTTATATATTATAATCAATAGTATTTATACCTCTTTGGTTTAGCATAACATTAACGTGCGTGGTTTTTACGCATTGCATAATGTGATTTACTATTGTTCAATTTGGAGCAATCGATTTGCAATAATTATAAATTCAAATTAGTTTTTTTTTGGGCAAGTTGATTTATGAATCACGCCTTGGAATGTAGAAAATTTTACTTAAGGTTAAACGAAACGTGATACGTGGTTACAGATGGCTCTAAATGAAATATTTTAGAAAAAAACGCCTTAAGCACTTAATGCTCTTAAATGTTGAGATGAACTGTTTGTTGTCGGGTGTACACAGGGAATATGAAATGGAATAAATTGTTATTGTAAGTTTAATGCTCAAGTCCTTCTAGAAACTTATAAAAATACTGTATATGCTAGTTTTACATTAATACATTGTATTTTTATAAGTTTCTTGAAAGCTTTAAATCTACAGTAAAAAAATATTCTATTTCATATTCCGTGTGTATACCCGCCAATAAACAATTATTTTCAATATTAAAAAGCATTCGTGCCAGAAGTATTTTTTTTTCTAAAATATTTAAAATTACATTTCGTTTAGCCTGAAGTAGTAATTGCTTCGTTAAATGTTTCTGTTGACGAACAACTTTAGTTAGTATGGTACGATTCTGTTAAAAAATGAAAGCTGTTTAATTTAGGTAAATAACTTTATTTTTTATTTAGTTAAAAAGCGTTATTCAAAAATATTATCAATCAATTTAATGTAACAAAAATATAGTAAGTCTTATGCTTAAAATGTATATAATAAACCCTAGTTTTCACCTTATTTCTCTCCCTTACCAATTGCTGTAGGTATCTGCATTTCTTTTTCACCTGGCAAACTAATTTTATAACACATTACGAAATTAAAAATTGGTGCTGAACTAAAAATACATTTTTTTAATCGTTGACTCCACACAGGAGGCCCTGAAGAAAACAATTTCTATCAGATCCAATCGTCATCTTTGGGGATGCTGTGTGGAGGGTTTTTTAATGATTGGAAGGAGAGGGAGTTCTGAAAATAAAAAGGGTATGGAAGGATGGGTAGGAATCTGGTGCTCAGTGTATCCAGGAGTAACAGACGTATGAAGCCATCCCTCCCACCGCAGTGCAAGACAATGGGTCGAGAGAGTCCGGCTGGAGAGGTCCAAGGGTCTCCGCATGCCGGTCTCTCCCGATTCGGCCCTCTACGCAGTTGGTGGGTAGACGTTTCTGCCATCCCATCAAAACTTGATAAAATCTCACCCCATAAACCCGGTCACCCCTGCTAAGTCACCAGACGTAACAAACCACTTAGGGTGACCTATGGCAGAGATATTGGTTATCCAATATAGTAATTGGAATATAACTATACTAAAATACTTCAAATACCTTTCCGTATTTGACCACTTTTCACGTGAATTCGGGCCGTCCTTCCCAACTTTTCGAATGATCAATTTGAGGCACCGATCAGTCAAGTGTTTTTTTGAGCATTCGCTCTGTTTGCCTGTTTCGAAGCATTTTTTATTGTTGAACTTCCTAAATTGTCTATAAAATAGTACCCGTCCACTTGTAAATCAATAAAGTGACGTAAAGGTAAAAACTTTCAACGTAAAATTAAAATAGTTAGTTAATATTGTATTACTTATGAATACATATAATTTGTTTTAAAAACTAATGCATAAATTTACATTTTATACAAACATGTGCGTTAAAAATATGTTGAAAATAAAGTGTTTTGCTTGACTTTTGCTAATGCTGCGAGAGCACCTTGTTGGTTACGTACATTTGATATTTGACGTTTCTCAAATATTTTTTTAAACTAAAGAGAATCCAACTTAAGGGGACCTTTGTTGAGGGGAACGAACTTAAGGGGTCCTTTGTTGAGGGGAACTTAATCCACAAAAATCCAGATCCTAAATTGATCGTAAATTTGATCGAGATTTTCATTGGGAAAGGCGTAATTGTGCATTTGAAGTGTTGAGGAAAAATTTCGGCCGAACAGTTGCTCAGTAGGGTTGGAAAGAACGGCCGTTAGTATCATGGAAAGTGAATAATTATTTTGTAATTGTTTTTTTTTTTTAATTAATAATTTAATCATTCTTCTAGAAGTATTTAAACGTGTAAAAAATAAGCCACATAATTATGGAAAATAATCTTATTTTAAATGGTTCCGTGTATGTATTTTATATATATAATATAAAAAAAAACGTTATTCATGATTACTTTGTTGTCGAATATTCTAATTTATTATACACATTCAGTGTTTTTCGCTGCATTATTTAGTCTCTCTTAATTAATTTAACGGTGAAATTTATAACTGAAAGTAGATGTCTCATTACTGAGTTAATTAACGTTCAAATTCAATTAAGTCACCTAAAAGATTAGTAAGAACTACAACAACATTTCTAAACATTGCCCAACCGCTCCCTAATTATTTTTGTACAATATTACAGAATAACTTTCTCCACAATATGAGAAACTGCGTTCAACTTGTATGATTTTATGTTAATTCTTTGATATACATAAGTAGGTACACTGATGCGGTAGGAACTAGAAACTCAGCAATCTCAATATATGGTTAAATTCTACGCAGGGTTTATATAACGCAGTCGTTTAAAAATAGTCCACTGAGCTTGTTACATAAATCTCATTCGGAGTTACATAAACTCTAATCTGACTGCACGCTTTAGACTTACTGTCACGTCTATTATATAAATCGATAATCTATCACAGTACAACCAATAAATCTACGTGACATATTTCAGGTAATTTTGATATTTCAATATCTTGAGTCGAAAGCTGAGATAATTCACAATTAATATTAATCTGGTTCGTTAATTCATATTTGACACGCATACTTCAAAAATATTTTGTAAAAATCAAAGTAGAAACCATTAAAATGAAGCGTCTTTCAGTCTTTTTAACTCGATATGCTTAAAAAAACCGAATACACGTCGATCTCGTAGGTATCAAATAAAACTTGCCTTCCTTTGTGAATTTATTGAACTTTTTGAAGAAAAGTCAATTTATTGATTGAATTCAACAATAAAAGGGAATGGACTATCGTATGACTCAGGCTGTTTTTACGCTATCCTTGATATTGCTTTCCTTTTCCTTAAATGACTTCTGTTGAGAACTTTGAAAAATAGCCTTGATGTTTTTTTCACGGATGTTTTTGGGTAGGTCAATGTTGCTTTAGTGAATGAATTGTCAAATAAAATTGTAAATACGGATATCGACAATATAAAATGTGATTTAATGAATTACTATTGGAATATTGGTCCTTGTCACGCCCATGTATGAGTATATCATTTAATAAAGAGAATGTCAAACAAATTATAGATCAGTGCTTGGTAATAATAATAATAATGTTTTTGCATTCATTACATTTAATTACACTGTTTTAAATAGCGTTGTGGTAATTGGTTTCTGTTTTGAATAATCTGGTTGTTATGGCATTCTTTGAGGACGATCTAGATTACCTAGTTCAGTCATGCCATCGCCAAGGATAACTTCTTACTTTATTATAACTGAACCTTTCTAATACTTTTGTCATTTTGAGTTCATGAATCGTGTAGAGGTGAATCTCTATAAATTAAAATGAATGTTTTTCTGTTTGTCCTCGATTTTATCGAAAATTACTTTGCCGGTTTTGCTTAAAATAGCAAAGTTTGTTATTATTAGTGCCGGGAAGGTTTAGAGAGAAGTTTTAATGAAATACAATATGTAAAACTGTTGCTATAATGTTTAAAATTGGTATGAAAAACATTGAACCCGCCATGTTGCATTGAGGTTAGCCCGTATATATACCACTCTGGTTAGCCACAGATTACATATTTAAAACGAGAAGGTTTGTTAGATAGAATGTTTTAAAAATGGAAAACACAAGTAGGTACCTAAGAACTTCATTTTGGAATGAAATAAAATATTCCAATGAACGTTTCTTTGTTTCTTTATTTAGGGATAATAATAGGCGTCACAAGGCATTATTTTCATTGTCAAATCAATTATGGCACCCAAACGAATTCACAACTTCATAACTTTATTCCAAAAAACGAGTAAGGCCGGGTACATATCAGCTAGTATTAAATAAAACGTTATTCTTTTGAGTTAAACAACATGAATATGGTTTTAAGCCACATCGAATTAAAAAAAAATAGAATTTAACCTAATAATAATAGTAATTTGATTATTTGTGTAGGGTCGTTTAGGTGGAAAAATTACCTCAGGGACGTAACCTACACTGTAATCCTTAGTTCATTTTTAATTCACACACTATTGTGGGCCAACATACGACCACACGTTAACATTACTGTCGCTGCTCCTCAACTCAAACACGAGAAATCTTTCTCTTTTGAGTTGGTTAATTTTTGTTAAAAAAATGTTTGTTTTTTGTAATTAGCCTTTAAGGTATATCTTCATTATTAAGTCTAAAATAAAAAAAAGGTTCATAACTTTATACGTAAATATTTTTTACATTCTCTTTCCTTAAAGTTTCTGAATATTGTTAAGGTTAATTTAAGCCAAAATCCTTTCTCCATAAGTTCATGAAAAATAAGTGATCTTATGAGTTCTAATATCACTTAGATATAATATCTCAATACAGAATCTCATAGTGAAGAGGTTTATGACAAACTGTATTTTTTTTAAACTTAATTTTATTTTTTGACTAAAAGTCAAATGTGTATAATATAATATAATGCAGATACTTCACAACCGTCATATTCTATTAACTAAAGCAGTATGAAAAAATCTTATTTTAATATACCTCTACTATGGTATATCAACAGCATCAAGGTTATATACCATATCATTTTTTTTAACAAAACGAAGCGATAAAAACTATATTAATTGACAGACCAAATAAACCTAACACTTAACTTTTTATTTAGTATAAGAGACATCTGAACCACAAGAAATTAAACAAACAAAAAAACGTTTAAAATAAATCGAATTTGTGAAGTGAACAACAACAATAATTATAAATTAATACTTATCTATGTATTTGAATTTCGATCCGGCCATTGAATAACCAGTCTGGTAGCAAATCGTACCGGACCCGAGAAAAACCGGTGTTTATATCCAGAGTCAAGTTCAAAGCCAGTGGATGTTACTCGGTCTCATTACTCAAACACTTTCGTCTGAGAATCAGCTGTTCCATCCATCTCTGTCCATCCAACCGCATTTTAATATCACGAGGTTGTTTCATCTCTTTCACCTCGCTTACCTGTGTGGTGTTCATTACTCCTCTAAAGTAACTGCAAGAAGTACCGAGATGAACGGTTTATGGCGTTAATGATCTTAAAACACTTTCCCGCGGAAATTGAACTAATGGCATGCCATTTTGGTGTTTAATGCATATCGCATGGGCGATTTTCCTCCATTTTAATTTTAATTGATCATTCTGTTTTTGATATAAATGTATTTTTGAATTGTGGGAATTATCCAATCGGGGAAATTAAATGAATGCCTGTGTAGAACGTGTTTATTATGACAATCAGTGAATGTATCTTCAATATAATGAAACATTTGAATGCATGACCAATAATAATTAATAATCTTATGGAAAGCTATTCTAATTGACAGTTAGATACTTTTTTCCGTTGTAGAAAGCAAACATAAATATTATTGTAAATTATTGTGGCAATAAAATATTCCAAATTTCAAGACAACGTTATTTACGACACTTAATAAATAAATAACCATCCTTATTTTTTAGTCATGGCAACACATTTTTTAGACCCGAATCTAAAATCAACAAATCTCAATGAAAATATTAAAAGACCACTGACGTCAAAATGAATAGGCTTGGCTTAACGCACCGTTTTGACGGCTGGAAGCAAAGGTCGCCTGACACCCATTTTGGCACCAGCGTAGTTTTTTTCCGTCCACGTTTGTTTCGCGTGATTTTGACTGGGGTAAGCAAAATATAAAATACGTATAAAAGAGTCAAACTAAATACGTTAACAAAATATTCGGTTTTTGTAAACAAGCCGAACCTTTTCACTTATTTGCTGTTTTACTTAAATTGACGATATTGAAATAGACGAATAAACAGACAACATAAACGTTTACAATCGCGACTCTTTTGCCGGGACAAGTGCTCGTACCAATTGAGCTATCTATATCTATTTACATTTGGTCATTTCTATCGATCTCATACTTCCCTTTGAGAACGACGTCATTATCATCAATTATTTCTTTTTCAATGATTAAATATTACACTGAGGTTTGTAGGCCTCAATTATTTACTCATAAAAAATTGAATATTTGTTACATAGTTTCTTGCGAAATCTAGTTGCGGTTAAAACATAAATTAATAATTTCCATTGTTTTCTATAATATTCCTTCGATGGCTGTGTAGAAGTTTTAGTATGGTTTGACGCAAGTATAATTATCCGCTTTTATTCCGCCCATATACATATAGCCAGTGGCATGCATTGCTTTATGTTTAAAGATGTACTTCTGGTAAGAATTGTGCATTGAATATTTAAAAATGATCATTATATTACCATCTACCTCTGACTGTTGTTTCCAATTATATGAATGTGGGTAAAAGTTTATTATCCTTATTTTATGTTGTATTCTTCGCATAGTTCGTTCTTCTTAGAGTAGGCAACTTTTCAGCCTTTATGAACTGCACACCACTGTATATACTAGAGTGGAAGATACTCTCAGTATCGCCCTGGTGAAAGACCACCATTCAGAATTGAAACGTTGCTTGGAATGGCGTTTAGCCGTGTTTTGTGACCAGATCTGAATAACCGGGTATTTCCCCACCTTCCTCTTCCCCTCCTCCTTCCCCTCCCAAATACCTTCAGCCTAACAACATTCCCCAATTCGGGATGCCATACTCTCATTGGCTTCAGACGGTTGGGAGCAGTTGGGACTCTTGTGGGGTATTGATATTAAAAAATAATACTCTCATTATCGCCCCGAGAAAGATCACCATTTATAATCGAAACTTCGCTTGGCATGGTTTTGGTATTGTTTGGTCACTAGATCTGAATATTCAAGTACGTTCCAAACTTCCTCCCTCATCTTCTTCCCCTCTCAACTCTCTTCAGTTTCACAACCTACCAAAATAGGGATGCTATAGTTCTACTAGCTCAAAAATACATCTAAAAAGTTGTGGTTTCAAACAATTTTGTCAGAGTAATTAATTTCCTCTGTAGATTTCTCTTTCTATTGGTATATACTTAACAATAGTTGTCCGGTAGAATTCTTTTTTCTTCGCTTAAAAAAAAAGTTCAAGCCCAGACCACATATGCAGGCAACATAGATTTCTCCGAAGTACGAATTAAAAATTGGTCAACGTATTGATACGTTTTCGTTTGTATTGACTAGTAAAATGTTTAATGTGCCTTACAAGAAGTGACTTACAATTAATAATATACTTGTGTCAAAAGACGCATTTCTAGATTTCTAATCGCCACGTTTCTAAAATTTCTCTCTCTATCTTGCCCAGAGGTAGGTACTTACTTACCAAGATGAGGGAAACTTCTTGCTACAATATGGCCGCCAGCCAGATTTGAATTTAGAATTGTTGTTATTGCTATCATTTTCCCACAATCAACAATTCGGACCATCAATCACCATTTCGTTTCGATTGTTCCGAGAAATGTCACTTATCTGTCTTGAAACTGGTAGAATTCTTTAAAAAATTACACATTTTCAATGGTGAACGGATAAATGAACACACGTATGAATTGGCACACTGACTCTATATGAAAAATTGTGTCGATTCGTAGGTGTGCTGATTTATCGTGAAACTATTTTCAACAGTTTTCTCAAGAGCATATATGGATAAATAGCTCATTAAAACCCCCTCTCTTACTTCTTCATCTATCATTGGTGAGAATGGTTCAATAAAAAAATGAAGATTGTTTTGACTTGGGCGATTTCATAATGAAGAAGGTAGGCCTCACGTAGTGTTTTCGAATCATCTGATTATAACGAAGAATAATGTTTTTTCTGTCGCAGAAAAATCTGTCGAAGGGTGAGCTCTGGCGTCATGAATTTGCACTGCTCTTTCTGTCTGAAATTTATAGTTAGACGCAACCATTTTCAGCTCCCAACATCATTTCGATTGTGAGCTAGGAAGTAATGAAAAAAAAAGTGACAAATTTATAGTTCAAGCAATTATTTCTATCTCGTAACTGAATTTTCATCACGAGCTAAGAAGCTTTGTAATTATTGTTTTTTTTCTGCCAAAAAAATCATAAAATGCTAATTGTTTGTGAACATTCGTGAACAAAAAGTCTTAATCTACTTAAAGAGCGAAACCGGGTAGCAATGATGGTTTTTTGCATGTTTACAACACGATTGTATATCTTACATTGTATTAATGTCAGTCAAGGAGCATAATGAATAATGCAATACATTATACACACTGTACACATTGCACGGTGTTCAGCGCAAGCGGGTCGTTGAACCAGCACAATGAATGCGCTTGACCAACCCGGTCGCGTGCCCGGCATCGTAATTACGGTCTACGCCGGAGTCGATCGCTGCTTTCCTCTGCCGTACGGGAGACCGCAGGCCGCACTTGTCTCGTTCTCAGCGTTTATCATTTGACGAGAACACTTTCACTATAATGGGAACTAAGTTATGTAGGCTTTTGTTAACAGGGCCGTTTATCGTATATCGCGCCATAGGAAAATCATGATTATTGTATCTCGGATTGCATACAGAGAAATCACACCTTTAATGCAAAACAGGAAATATTTTATTCGTGTTTTAGGCGTAATTAAATTTAAAAAATATGTGCATATTTTTCCAGGAATTTCTATAAAATATATTTTAACTCACAACGTCGTTTCCATCACGAGCTATGGACATTTACATATTAAAAATGAGAAAAGACGCTATTTTAATTCATAAAAAGAACATTAGGTAAATATAATCTACTAAAATTAAAATCTACTAAACTCTACTAAAACTAAACTTTATTAAAACTGAACTCTAGTCAAGGGTGAAACCGGGTAGCAAAGCCGATATGTTTATGATAACATTGTTATAATGAAAATGTTCCTACTATTTTTAAATTTGTTACAAACTGAATTAATTTATTTTACGTGTACTAATTTTTTTTCTTTTCTATTTTTCAGTGTCTTTCGATTCTGGTGTGCGGGTTTATATCTACTGCCAGCGCCCAGGGGAGGAGAGTGAGGGTGCGCGCCCGCCCCGCCCCCATCTCCGAGGATCAGCTTCAGTACTACGAGGCCGAACCCCGCGCCGGGGACCAGGACATCGACATCGAAGACGACCTCGCTCTCTACGGCCGCCAGCCCGCTGCCCGCCAGAGCTACCGTCCCGCCCCACAGGTCATCAAACCCCGCACCAAGGAAGCCCCTCGCGCGCCTCCTGTACAAACCATCCGCAACTACAACAAAGTCAACGATGACGGATCTTTCACCTTCGGTTATGAAGCCGCCGATGGTAGCTTCAAGGAAGAAACCAGAGGCACAGACTGCGTTGTCAGGGGCAAGTACGGATACGTCGACCCAGACGGCAACAAAAGAGAATTCACCTACGTCTCTGGAAACCCTTGCGATCCCAACGCCGCGAATGAAGAAGAAGATGAATTAGAAAAAGCTGAAGAGGAATCCAACGAAGCTGCAGGAGAACCCGCCAACTACCCGACACGTTCGGGCAACTATCCTACGAGGGCACCAGTACAGAACTATCCTACCAGAGCTTCTTCGAGACCTGTACCCATTCAGACTACATCCAGACCCGCGACTACCGTATTCCAGAACCTCTACGAAGCTGAAGATGAGACAGAAGCGCCTCGTACCTATCGCCCTCCCCGCCCTCAATCCACCCCACTGGCAATCACTCCTCGCCCTCTTCCTCCAGCGACAACTTTCCGTCCCCAACTCCTCCAGATAACTCAACGCCCTCAGAACACCCCCATCCCACAAATAGTTTACAGCAGCCCCGCGCCATCACCCATTGCTCCTCCCCAACCCACATTCGACACCTCTTCCTACCGTCCCTCCGGACACATCGATTTTGCTGCTGAATTCGCAAAATTCCAACAGGAAAACCAGATCGTGTCCTCCACCCCCGCGACCTACAAAACGAAAGCTAAAACGAGCGAACCAATTTCACAAAATGGTAATCCGATCTACTCCACGCAGTTGGTATTCGATCCATCAAGTGGACAGTACGATTCTAGGTTGTACCAGAGCCTGCCCCAAAGCCAGGGAGGTTTGACACTGAACCAGCGCGTGCCAAGGCCTACACAGAGCCAGCCTCAGTTGATCCAACAGCAGCCTCAGGGATTCAACCCTCCCCCGCAATACAGACCGCGCCTGCAGCAGCAACTGCAGCCCCAGCAACTGCAGCCTCAACAGAGGAGTCCCCAGGAGGTGTACCAGCGCCAGCAGGCTGGGCTTCAGTTCCAGAACTCCGCGCAGCTGTACGCCCAGCAACAACAGCTCCAACAGAGTCAACTGCAGCAAGACAGGCAAGCGGCTCGCGCGGCGTTAGCCCAGCCCTCCCAACCGCCCCAGCAGCAGTACTACTTCGTAGCCCCCGGCAGGGAACAGGGATCTGGACCCATCGATGCCTTCCTCAGGGGACACGGTCTGCCTTACTGAAGTGACTGTGAATTTGCGTCTGTGCATACAACATAAACATTTACGACAAAGACATTGTTGTTTCTCAATTGATACAATCGATTGGAAATTATGAAGTAAATAATTGAATTAATACCAACCAGTTGTTTTCGAACACCAGTATACTCACGGCATATTATTTATTCTAGTGAAACGCTGCCAATATTTCATACAATCCACTTAAAGGTATCAAACGTATTTAGGTACTGCGTTTAATTTAGGGTTTTGTAATTAAACCTCGGTTTAAACCTTGTGAGGTGAAATATTTTCTTATATTTTCTGCCAAAGCCATCTTACTTTAACATGCATCTTCTTAAAGGTTTATAAATATTTATTTTTTGTTTTCTTACAGTGGATTACGTCGGCCGAAGCGTAATTATTTAATACTAATTTTATGTTTGTATGGATGTAAAATTGTCGTAAGAATCGTGTAAGTCAATATTTGTAAATTGCTAAATATAGTTTTTTAAATTGTAAATAATGCTATCTTTTATTCACATTGCATTTTTATCAACGCACCTTTTCACAATCACCCACTTACTATTTCATGAACATCATTAGGTTACTACGTGTGGATCAAAATCGTAATAGCTATACTTAGAACAAAGCTAAATCATGTCTCGAATCATTTATTAGGCCGCCATAACATTTATCGAGGAATGTCTTCACCCAATAGTTCGTATAGAAAACGAGCGTGGATTCGATAAATCGATAATGGTTCACAAGTGAAAGTGCACCATCGAGTTGAAACCAATACACCAGTCACAAGAGGAACCTACTCCTCTCAGATTGTAACCCGTTCTGATATTTCACTACTTTACATCAATTATTGTAGAAGATGGCTCCATGTTCCGAAGTACACAGTTGTATCAAATGCCACATAGATCAAATGTATTCTCCGCCTACTGCAGGTTATGATAGCGATGTTTCTCTACACTGAACGTACACGGTGCGTGATCAATATAATACTGTGTTGTTTTGTAATAAAGGTACTTTCATGGGTTAATGAAAGTAGGTTTGTATCACACGATATATTATAATTGGCAGAGATAAAGCTGTTTATATTTACAGAGGTTAAAAAAAGGGAATATAAATTAGCCAATAATTTTCCAACAGAAAACGAATAAATTTGATCATTTTCGGTCTAATTTGCAATTAACGACAAAACGATTAGCCTCTTCCGACACTCTACTTATTTTGTGTTTTTAAAATTTCGTAATTACTTTGCTGGGCAGGACTTCCCTCGGAGATGAAGATATCTAACAACGAAAAAAAGGCTTTTAACAATAAATTAACCTGCATAACGGAGAAGGGTTGCGAGGACATCTTAGGTAAGTACATAATGTGGAAGCCCAAACGATATCCCATTTCTCGTGGGAACTTTAGGAAAAAATCAGGAGATTCTAAGGAAGGCGTTTCCAAGATGCGACCAGGGGCCCGAATCCGGCTCTTTTTGAGGATAAAACATTGTCCTTATACTTAGGTTTAAAGACTTTTTGCTTAACTGCGGTTCCGGTTCTCTCGGATGACAGCTGTCATTCAGCAAATTACATTCGTTAAAAAATATCGTTATTTGCGTAGCAAACTCAATATTATCGTAATTATTGACTTTAAACAATGTTAGTGAGTTATTTGTAGTATAATAATGTTATTAAATGAACCGAATTAACAAACTTATGATGTTTGTAAAGTACCTATGCCAAAAGCTTGACATGAAAACAATAAACTACACGTGTAAAGTAAGTAATAATAAATGACACGTGTAAAGTAAATAATAATATACTAACAATTATTTTTATAAACAATAATTATTAGCCTGAAACACTCATCCGAATTGAAAAAAAAAACCTTTTCTATTTTAGGGATTAAGCCGTTACAAGCCTTTCTCATACTAATAAAGTTGGTTGTTTACAGGTGAAATTTAATAAAAAACAGTAATTATTGAATGAAACACTAGTATATATTGATTAACTTGGCGGGTTTGCGATAAGCCGACGTAGCTCAATGGTAGAGCATCTGACCGGCAATCAGAAGGGTGTGGGTTCGAGTCCTGTCGACGACATTTATCTTTGCTCGGAAAGGTTTTTTTTTTTTTTTCAGTTTGGATGAGTGTTTCAGGCTAATAATTATTGTTTATAAAAATAATTGTTCCATTTGCGATATGCACAAAAATCTTGTGTTAAGTTTTTAAGAACTTTAGTTTATCAATTAATAATAATATACTATTTTATTCAGCTAATACTTTGTGGTGGTTCATTATAAAAATAAAATACTACTAAATATTGTGTGTGATGCACCTTTTTTAAATATTGTAATAATTAAACCACAAACTCCTTTAAAAATGTTTTGTAATTGACATGTATTATCCTTTAAAATAACCGGTATCTAACCCCAGGACTCTCTAAAGATTGTGACGCCATTATTAAATTATGAAATTGAAATTAGACAATCATTTTTACTATTATTTTTAAAGTAGGATCCAAGTATCTGCGTCTGGTCTACGATTGCATCAAAACCAAAAAAATGTTAGCAGTATAATTTGTTTAAAAAAAGCGGCCATTATCAGGTACGCATTTATCATTTCCAATTCCAATTCTTTCAACTGCGTTTCGCTCGCAAGAGGTGTATACCAATTTCTGTAACTTCTTTTCAAATGAGAAAAAAATGAGAAAACGGAAGATTTCGCTTGATTTTCCACTATTTATTGGCTCTCACATAATGATGCGAGAGAGCCAAATTTATTTCAGTATAGTTCAGAGAATGAAACGTGAAACCACATCGAGAGTAAAATGCAATAAAAAATTGAATGAATCAACCGGTTATCTGACTTTTAAATTTCCGTAAAAAAATGGGAATATTGAAAAGTTTTTAGCAGTCACTCTCTTGCAGGTAAAATAATATAACCGTCATCTCCGTTTAACAAATTAATATAACGGAAAGATGATTAGAATAACTATTGTGACATCCTGTATAATTATTTAAATTACCTCTTGACCTTCGACGCAGCGTGCAAACTCTTTGGCGTAAAGTTAAAAATAGAAAATAATTATTTTTTTCTATACAATAGCAGATAAAGTAGATGCACGGTTGGCAGCACTTTAATTCTGCAGTATTGTTTAAAAGGTTTCCTTTTTATTAATTAAATTTCAAGAACAAAAATCTAACACGTTAAACATAATATCTTTTAGTTTCAGTTTAATCGAGGAGCTAAGATATTGGAAGTCGCTAGATTTGTATAGATAGTCGTTTATATATGTAATACGATCGTATTGTTGACATTACAAAAACGGCTTTTCAAAAGCCAGGTTATTCCACATTAGCTCTATTCTCCTCATCTTCGCTTATTCTATTCAACGATCTCTGCGGAATCTTTTTTTTATAACGACGCTGGTTCTTGATGTTTCCTTCAAAATATATTTCTTATGCCGTATTTGTTCAGGCGTAGAATTGAACGTTAAGTGTCAATTATAATTTTAAACAGCTTAGTTTTTGTATTTTGCTTATTTAAAAAAAAAACTTTAATTTAATATTAGTGCAACGAACTAATATAACAATAAAAAACTAACCTACTTTGGATTTGTATGTATATCGTTGTGTTTGAGTTTTACAATGATCATGATTTTGTTTTCTTTGCCAAAGTTTCGCAGAATCCAGTGTTCCGTGTATCACCGTGACTGATAGAAATGATGGTATCGTAATACTTATTGTTAAATAAACAATAAAAGTTAGTAAAAACAAGGAAATATTTATAGCTGCCTTATACGTGCTGGTTTTTGATTTCTTTACTGTTCAAGATAAAATTTACATTCTACTTTGCAAGCGGATAAATTAGCATTGCGCTTATTTTGTATAGGAACCAATATTTTTGATAAGCAAAAAAATTGGTTCCCGTACCTTTCAATATTGTTAGAATGTTGTAAACGGTGAAATGCCACCGATTCAATTGGACCCAAATTCGAACAAAATTGGTTGACTTTCTGAATTGTGTATACTGTAGGTATATAAACAAACATAGAACGTGTCATTTAAAAATGTCGTCGTCCATCAAGAACGCAGAGGTTGAATGAGAAGAGATTTGGCTTGCTCTGGATCAAGGTAATCGAATTAGCACCAATTCAGGGGTGCCAGGAAGCGCTTTGTCATAATAATGGGTCTCTGGCCAGATAAGAATCTTTGTTCTGATTATTCAAATTTTTACTTACCACACATATGGTCAGGATTATTGTTATTTGAATAAGATAATAATAAAAATCATGATATAAATGATACAAACAATGTTTTATGAAACAATGTTCATTGAATATTTAGTCCAAACAAGTAATGACACTAAAGCAGCATCGAGTAAGTAGGTGTGTCTACAATACATTTTTATTTTTTCTTAGTGAATATACCCAGAATCAATAAAATTTTCACATCATTCTAGCAAAAAATATCAGTTAGCACGCAAACAGAAAACCTAGGTTAAACAACCGCAAAAACTGTCGCGTATTTATACAAAATTTGACTCTGTTTGCTATTGGAAAAATAATAACTTTGCTTGCGAACAACTTTAAGTCGCCTTTTCAAATAGAAAATCTCAACAAATAGGTTTGTATCACAACTTTGAAGTAAATATTAGAAGTTTAGTACGATTTATTTGCGTACTAATCTGAATGATAAACGTACACAAATATTAAGTGAACTTTCTTCGGGTAACAGTACCTAATACTTTGACGTTCCTTCCCAAAAAGGTAACTTACACATTTATCCTTAAATTTGCAGGATTTGGGTTCGATTCCCGGATGCAAAAATATGTTTACAAGCGCTGTCAGATCTGGGTGTTATGATGTTGATTGCTAAGTTAACTAATTTTGTCGCTGTAATTTTGCCCTACGGCCCTGTCGTAAGCAGTATTGATTAATAATTGCGCAGTACTTAGTACTTTGCGAATAGTATAGACGCATTTACTAGGTTCCACGATACAATTTTTCATAAATTATCGTTAAGATGAAATCAGGCTGTGACGAAGTGACATAATTCCGAGCCTCCGGACAAGCCTGTTAATCTAGCCCCTTCCTCTATTTACTTAAATGAATTTATTTAGAAGTACTTACCTGCCTAATGGAAAATTGACATAATAAAAAATATTTGACGTACTACGGAAGATCGTTTTTTAAAGGGGCGCAGCCAAAAAATCCATGGTATTTACAACTGGGAAATAAAGCATCCACCTACTAATGGAACGTAGTGAGTGAACTGGTCAGGGGAAAAGTGTGTATCTCTGCAGTAATATATATTTTTTCTATTTATGTCCAAAAGTTGGTCCCTTCCCGAATGCGAACGACTGTCAAGCCACTACTTTTAAGGCACCACAGATCAAACGCGCATTATTTGAATTGCGCCATCTCTAATATTTCGCCAATAAATCATAATTTCCTTATACTTATTAATTGTCTTATGGACGTGAATTGATTATTTGAAAATAAGGATGGTGCAATACATATGCATTATATTATGGAAGTAGTAGGTATTGTTTTCAAAATTCTTCAAACAATTATTAGCAAAAACGCTTTTTTCATACTACGTCATACGAAATATGAGCACTGAGCCTAGAACCTGCATCTGAAAAATAATTTTAGAGAATTGAGTTAATTTCAACAGGTGGCGTTAGTCACAAATACAAGGATTAATATCGTAATATATTTATATTGAATGGTTTTGTTTTAATCACTCACATTTTATCACTTAATTTATTTTCTCATTTGTAAGGGACAATATATTTAAGAAAAGAAAGAAAAAAACTTTTTAAATATTTGAAAATAACTAAATCAGTATTTTTTTTGCATAAAATGTCCATGATTTGTTTTTAAAATAAATAAATAATTTAAATTGTGCATCGTTTTATTACGGTTTAGAACGAAGAAACTATTAAAAAACTTTTTTTTAAATTGTTTGAAGGAAACAATGTGTAGTTTTTCATTGTTAAAATTGATCACTAAGACAAACAATATGCGCTTCAAAATTTTGCAAGTGTGAAGTGATCCCCAGAAGTATCATAAAGTGGTATGTAGATGATTACCAAGAATCGTTAAATAAACTTATTACCTTTCTCACGCAAAGGCAAAAAAGTGAGTAAAAAAATATGCCAACGTTGAATTGAAAAGTGTTTTTGAAAAATTGCCAAATAATGTGTTATCAATAGATTTTATATTGAACGGAATACTTCATTTCTCACGTTTGTGTACGCGAACAGAAAGAAAGATAATGTTACGTAATAAACATAATATTTATGTAAAAACGATTACTTTTCATCGAACTTATCATAATTGCAACTGTGATATGTTTTATTTTTCATTTACACTAAAATATGTTGTTTCTTTCTTTCCGATTATCTACAAATATTCATCGTAAATTGTAGTTAATGTTTGATATTAAATATATAAAATGTAACCTCTGCATACATTGACGTATGATATTTAGATGAGACACGAAGCGAAAAAAATGGTTCCACCTAGTAAAAATAATAGCAAAAAACTTGTAACTAACCTTTGATTAAAACATAAATTGGAAACAACAAAATATTCAAAAAACTATAAATAAAATTCGTTAAGCTTTATACTTTTTCAAACAAGCACCCGATTTCCTTAACCTCAAACTTTTAAGAGCAATATGCCAATCACATATTGAATTTCGTATGATGGGTTGGGGTAGTGCTTCTTCTACTGCCCTCGATCCGACCATTAAACCCCAAAAATTTATCATAAAAATAATCCTTAATCTCCCTCTTTCTACCAGTACCAGAACGATTATTTAAATTTTAAATAATATAATTTTTATTATATTATTACAGATAGACGGCCTCCATGGTCGAGGGGTAAGGCTCTCGACTACGAATCCGAAGGTCGCGGGTTCAAATCCCGGCGTGCGCAAGAAATTTTTATTTAATTAATTTGTGTTGTTTCACAATTAATTCATTTAAAAATAATATAGAGTATATTTGCGCACGTTCCAGAGTGGAAGATACTCTCAGTATCGCCCTGGTGAAATACCACCATTCAGAATTGAAACGTTGCTTGAAATGGCTTTTAGCCGTGTTTGGTGACCAGATCTGAATAGCCAGGTATTCCAAACCTTCCTCTTCCCCTTCTCCTTCCCCTCCCCAATACCTTCAGCCTCACAACATTCCCCAATTGGGAATGCCATAGTCTCACTGGCTCCAGACGGTTGGGAGCAGTTGGGACTCTTGTGCGGTATTCATATAAAAAAAAATATATATATACATATTTTGTAACGTTGTCTGTAAATTTTGAGTTTTGAATGACAAGCTCCCGTTAGACGAACTACAAAAAAGCAGTTTATCGGGACTTTTTGCATTGTATTTTTTCTTTTGTAAAATCTAAAATGTAAATAAAAAATAAAAAACCTTCAATACCATCAATCTTATGGACATAAAGCAGTTATTTGCAAGAAAAATTCTGTTTAATTTGCACCAAAGCAATAAAACACAATATAAATCAACACAAACTCTACGTAATATTATGTATCACGAACCAAAACTAAAGAACTTCTCCAAATATCTTTTGCTATATGTACTTTTGGATAAAGACAATTTAAATAAATAGCATGCAAATGATACAATACGCTACTAGGTACGATTAGACAAGTAGAATATAGACTAAACAGACAATAGACTATATTTAAACATGAAATAAAAGTTAGCATTATTAAAACAGGTCGTCCAATTGTTCCCAAAACATGACATACTCGTATGTATACAACCTAACCTCTATATGATATCTTAGAATTTAACTTCCATAACTATGTTCTAATTTTTTTTTCTATTTTATTATATGTAATTTATATACTCCCAACGTCTGTATAGACACAAGAATTATATTCTATGAAGATTAGTAAAAAATTAAGTTGATTTTTTTTTATGTGAATACCGCACAAGAATCCCAACTGCTCCCAACCGTCTGGAGCCAGTGAGACTGGCATACTCAATTGGGGAATGTTGTGAGGCTGACGGTTGTGGGGAGAGGAAGGAAAGGAGGAAGAGGAAGGTGGGGAAATACGTGGCTATTGAGATCTGGTCACCAAACACGGCGAAAAGCCATTTCAAGCAACGTTTCAATTCTGAATGGTGGTCTTTCACCAGGACGATACTGAGAGAATCTTCCACTCAAATGAAGATGATAAGTACCCTCAATTCTCGCGGTACGGTGTACTGCATTCGCTTGATGATAAACCGGCAAACATTAGACCCCCCCCCTTCCTATAAACCGTGTTTCGTTTTTTAAATTTTTTATTATGGATTTATATAATCGTTTCTCACAACAATTGAGTATATACGTAGGTGGGTACTCAAATATATTTCTTCTTAATCAAAATGAATTCAATAGGTAAGCATAAGTGAAAATCATTAATTAATTACTATTTTGGTAAAGGATTTCTCTTTTTGATCATTGTTCCTACAATAATGAAGATAAATTTATTTGCAATTAACCATTTGTGTCACCAAAAATGGCGATTCATTTTTAATACATTTGTCAGGTGTCAAGAAGAAACCTGTTCAGGAATAATCTTTCTACACTCTCTGTGAATAAATTATGATATATTGAACTAGTGTCCATAATGAGCAGTCAAATTATTTACATGCGTTGTCGAAAACGAAGATATAAATCTTCAAGAATGAAGTAAAACATTTGGATTCGTATTTACAGAAAGTACGTCAAATTTATAATTTGTTTCACAGAAAACACAATTTACTCATTTTAAAGCAATTTTTACAAATTTGATAAAAATGTGCAACTGTCCAATGTCAGTAGTACAATGTTATATATATATGTCGGGGAATGCTTGAGGCTGAAGGAAGTGAGCAAATAAAAGAGGTGGGGAAGAGAATCATCGGGGTCTACCTAATTATTCAAAACTTAAGACGGGTCATTTTGGTCAGACGATTGATTGATTATCCATATTTTGTCCAACACAACACTGGGATATATATAAATATAACAACAAAATATATAAATGGGAAGACGCATTTAATTTTTGCCGGTTAACAAAATATTCCGAAATCGTGTGACGTCCCTGCCATGTTTTATTCGTTGTTGAAAATATGGGAAAATTAATGTAAAAATATATTAATTCTTTTCGTATATTTGATAAGATCCTTTTTATGAGACGTTTTCGAATGCACGTATAAATCACGTAAGGATTAATTTGAGGATAAAAATAATTTAAATTAATAAATTGTTTTGATCCCATTCCCGATCATGTAATATCTCATACTCGCATGTCGCATAAAGATTAATGTCTGAAGTTTATGGGCAGACTGGCATTTTCAAAACTGTAAATAGCGCAAGGTCCTTTCGCAAAGCTTTTAAGGTAATTCCTATAGATCCGGGTTACCTACCTTTGCCTATAAACAATCAATGATAGAAGCCTTCGCGGCTAAAACTATTATCTTACCTTGATTTACATAAAGTTCTCGTGAGAAAAAAGCTCGGACGCGAGGAGATGTATTTATGGATGTGGATGTATTTATACGAGAAAGAAGGTTATGTGTTCGATACTTGTACATGTTATGACTAGCACTTTAGTAATATAAACCTGCTTGTTCTTTGTGTGATGAATATTGGTTCCCAATGTAGGCATAACATTTAAGGTAATGTTTTCCTGGGAACTGATGTCAGAAGTTCTCTTACTTTTCAGAGGTTTTCATATTTTTATTTTATTATTATATACCAGCTGATGTGTACCCGACCTTGCTCGGGTTATGATGTTGTGAATTCTTGCTCGGCATTAAGGTGCCATAATTGATTTGACAGTGAAAGTAACTATCTCCAAATAAAGAAACATTCGTTTGAATATTTTATTTCATTCCAAACGTTTATTTTTTCAAAATATATCTAATTTTAAGTAGGTACCTACTCGTGTTTTCCATTTTGAAAATATTCTACCCAAAAAAACCTTCTTTCGAATATGTAATCTGTAGCTAACCAGAGTGTTATATAAATAAAACATGGCGGAATGAATGTTTTTCATACTAATTTTAAAACGTTATAGCAACAGTTTTACATATCGGATTTCATTCAAACTACTTGCTAAACCTTACCGGCAATAATAAGAATAAACTGTGTTATTTTCAGCGAAACCGGTCCAGTAATTATTGAGAAAATCGAGGACAACCAAACAAATAAACAAACAAACGTACATTGATTCTCATACATATAGATATAGTTAATAAATGTTTACATGATACCTACTACCAGAATATAAGTACTTAGGGACTAATCGTTGGCGCGGATTGCTCTATGACCAAAGGTGGACTGTGTGTAGTTTTTCAAATTCGGGTATGAATTATGCATTCAATATTTGATAATAATGACTATTTTAATATCATCTTCACTTGATTGTTATTTCTAACTAGATAAATTAATATTCAATTACCTGAATTCACGAAAAAATACATTTTGTTTAGAAATTTGACGCCTTTTGAAATTACTTTTTTTTCTCTTTCTACTATTTTTTTCTTGGGGTAGGCACAGCTTTTCAGCCTTTATGGGCTGCACACTACTGGTACTATTAATGTTATTTGATAACTCCCAAATCGAGACATTCTAGTGCTTAGAGAGGGAGTTACTATAATTTAAAATAAAAATAATTAATTACGTGCGTATCTGATTTTTTTTATATGAATACCGCACAAGAGTCCCAACTGCTCCCAATCGTCTGGAGTCAGTGAGACTATGGCATTCCCAATTGGGGAATTTTGTGAGGCTGAGGGTATTTGGGGAGGGGAAGGAGAAGGGGAAGTGGTAGGTGGGGAAATACCTGGCTTCAGATCTGGTCACCAAACACGGCTAAAAGCCATTTTAAGCAACGTTTCAATTCTGAATGGTAGTCTCTCACCAGGGCAGAGTATCCTCCACTCTGGAACGTGCGCAAATACACTATATATTATTTTTTAATTAATTAATTGTGAAAAAAACACAAATTGATTAAATAAAATTTACTTGCCCACGGTGGGATTTGAACCCGCGACCTTCGTATACGTAGTTGATAGCCTTTCCCCTCGACCATGGAGGCCGTTTATATGTATTTCTGAAAAATTAATTATCTGCTATTATTTTTGTAATGTTGACTAACTAATGTACATACTCCAATTTTTTCCTAAATATTGTACATATGTTACGTTTGCAATATCCCTACGGGTGTTTAATAAATAAATAAATGAGTTATACAATTTCGAGAGTACCATGAACATACGAGTACAAACAAAAATTAGGTAATTTCGAAGAAATAAAAAGAAAATTTATAAAAAATTAGGTATATAAAAATAATAATGTACACATAATACACACCTAAAATTAGTTTGCGGTAAAGTGTAATATAAGTTTTTTTTCTTGAAAGTTTAATGATCAATGAACAATAATAATCTGCGAATACCCATCAACTTGGAATATGCGGGAAAAAAGTCAATGACACTCAAAATATCGTTGACCTTTTCACTGATTTCTTTAAAAATGTTTATGACTGTGATAATACAGTTCTCCTTAATACTACATCAAATTTTATTACTGATCTTAATCTAAATATATCTCTTGTCCTCATAGAATATAATGATATCTTGACTGAACTAAAATTACTAGATCAAAGAAAAAGTGGTAACCTGATAAAATACCTCCTGCGTTTTTGAATAATTGTAGTACCAATCTAGCATACCGTTTATATTTGCTTTCTAATCATTCTTTACGAATAGGGTGTTTTCTTACAAAATGGAAAATCAGATTTCTTAATCCTGTTTTTTTAAAAGGTGACAAACACAAAGTCATTAATTACAGACCGGTGCCTTTTATCGACAATTCCTAAAATGTTTGAATAACTTCTACTTAAAAAAAATTATTTTCAGATTAAACAATGTAATTTCTCTGAAACAAAGTTGTTTTACTGCCGGAAAATCTACTCTTACTAACTTGTTTACATATCAATATTATATATCCGAGTCAATTTCGAGTAAATATCAGGTCGATTCTATCTATACTGATTTCACTAAGGCATAGGATAGAGTTAATCATTAGTTATTACTTAATAAACGTCGTAAATTCGGTATAAATGGATCACTATAAACCTTAATAATGTATGCTTATACTGTAACATTGATGTACCAAATATATAAACAACATCGAGGTATATGTTCCCATATCAGTATAGTATTGCGACGATGAAGTAGAATTATCCCAATAAAATGGTAGGTACTATCTTTTAACTGTCCTACTAGGAACATGAAAATCAAATATAAAATTTCAGGGGTAAAAAACATTGATTTAAAAATCTTAAACAAATATCTACGTTAAATCTCAAATAATTTTCGTTCAGATAGTTTTTCTAAATTTATTTAATAAGGAAGGTTATCGTAATCTATATACCCACTCTAAAATTTACGCATCTTAGGAATTGATGTTGGATTCTTTCAATCGTGTTTTAATGAACTTCGTTGTTCAGAAACCAAACTGTGGAATTGTACTCAATATGACTCCCCACAAACGACGAATATAATATTATTTATAGTTTTTTTTTTTTATATGAATACCTCACAAGAGTCCCAACTGCTCCCAACCGTCTGGAGCCAGTGAGACTATGACATTACCAATTGGGGAATGTTGTGAGGCTGAAGGTATTGGGGAGGGGAAGGAGAAGGGGAAGAGGAAGATTGGGAATACCTGGCTATTCAGATCTGGTCACCAAACACGGCTAAAAGCCATTTCAAGCAACGTTTCAATTCTGAATGGTCTTTCACCAGGGCGATACTGGGAGTATCTTCCACTCTGGAACGTGCGCAAATATACTACATATTATTTTTAAATGAATTAATTGTGAAACAACACAAATTAATTAAATAAAAATTACTTGCGCACGCCGGGATTTGAACCCGCGACCTTCGGATTCGTAATCGAGAGCCTTACCCCTCGATCATGGAGGCCGTCATATCGTATAGTATTTATATTATTAAAGTCACTAGATACCCTTAAATTAAAGCCTACTTTCAAAGCTTTATAGGAAAATCCTGTAATGGGCCTAAATGAATGAATAAAATATTTCATTCTGTATTTCTTTAAAGAGTTCGTTATGTGTTGATGTTTAAAAAGTGCATAAGTACTTAATCTTTTATTTCAGTCCAATAGTAACTACCTGGCATCGCCAAAGTTTCAAATACCGTTTAAATAATAAAGTTTTTCTATTAAACTATTAAAATAAAATGGAACAAGCAATATGGGGTCTTGTTTTATTTTTTGACAATTTTGTGGAAATTTCAAAGCTTTGTGCTCATTATGAAAATTATGTAGCGATGTGAAAAACATTTAACATTTTCCTAGGAACTTTTTATTGAAATATCTATGCTTCATACGTTGCGAACAATATAAAACTGTTTTTAATTAAAGAAATATATATTCAAAGGCAATAAAATTATTTTACCCTTACAGAAAAAAAAATCACCTTTTGTGGAGACATATTTTAGAGGCGTTTCTTGGACATCAACATACCTTAATAGGGTTCCTTTAAGAGTTATTTATTGGGTAACCTTTTTATACACGTATATTAATAATTATTAATCATTTGCATGCTATATGTATTAAGCAATTAACGTGCAATTTGTAACTATAAATCAATGACATATTTTTTTCAAAATTTTATTGTTTTTTATTAAGCTATTAATAAAAAACTAATTTTGTTTTGAATCATTTTATCCGCTATGTACATTTGTTAATTAATTTTATTTATTTGATTCCGGTTTCAAATCATTCAGTTAAATATATCAGTTTCGGTTTTAATAAATTAAAATTAAGTAACAAATGCACGTAGTAGATAAAACTCAAAATGTCTAGAAATTTTCACGTAATACTCAAGAAATACAAAAAAACATTCATATTTACCATAAAAAACCATACGCTAGCATTAATATGTAGATGAAATTGATATTTTAAATTCAAATTAATTACTGAATTAATAGCTAAAGTTCTACAATATATTATTCTGTTCCCGCCGTTAATGTTAATCGATGTTTGTTGATCGTCTATTAGGAGTTCAGGGGATTTCCCATGCTGTGTTGCAAGCGTGGTGTAGATTTTCTTACTGCCCAGTCACCTTGGAGGCTGCGGAGGACCTTGGGGCTCGGTGAGGCGGAAATTGGTACCGCACCTCCGACACTAGACTCCGCTGCAAATTCGTTACCATTGTCCATCTGGCGAATCCAATCAGCTCGGAATTAAAATTGTACCTCTAGATTATCTGGAAAATAGCAGCTTAAAGATGAGGAGTATAAATACGAAGAGTACTGCGCATATTGGTTCAAAATAAAGAATTCCCTTGATAAATATGATGACGTTAAAAAATTCAATATCTTCATACGAAACAATAAACGTCTGTTTGGAATATAATACGGTTAACAACGGAAATTTTTAAACATTTCAACGATCCAATATTCAAAAAATCTTTGCCAAAAATATTCTAATTAATCATCTTAAAAATGAGAAAATGGCTATGACTCCTCATAATCATAATACCAGAACAAAGCAACTAGAAAAGCTAAATATACCTAAATGCAATTCAACTTTTGGACAAAGAAGCTCTGGATTGTTAGCTGTAAAATTTTATAACAATCTCCCACTTAATATCAAAAAATTAATTGCATTAAGTTCAGCAAAACTTGGCTTAAGAAATTACAAGAACAAGAACTGACTACCATTCTCAAAACAACATCATAGAAATTACTGGAATGACCCTACAAAAACCTTGAAGTTGAAATATAGAAGTCGCTGAAACCTCTTTATTCAAAACCTGGTCCGCCTCAGAACGGGATCTGCTAGTGAGGAGGACTATGATAAAAAAATGCATAATATATATATATACATTGATTAAAATTACCCGGTAACATCACTTCCAAAATTATTAGAATTACAACTTCCTTAAATAAAACTAATCAGGCCCGACCCCTACCCCCCTCCCCACCACCAACCCGTACCCTAACACCTACCCCCACCCCTTTGTCGACACGCATGTTGCTCCTAGACTATTAAAATGATTTGCAATCACTTAGGTTTTGACTTTTGGATTGAACGGATATGCGCAAGCGATCAGTTCAAAATAAGACTCAAGACATAAGGCCTCTGAAGATGGACAATGTGATTTGTCCGAAACGTCAGGAGTCAAAAAGTCCTTCTATGGACTACATTACGCGGGTAAGCCGAAAACATTATTCTACATCTTACACCCGTGAAAATCTCAACCATAACACATATATATATTTTTAATAACCTTAAAATATCAAAATTACGTGGAAACTAATAATAAAAAAAATGTTAATATTATTGTTTACGGTTATTTATACCAATGATCGAACGTGAAAAAATATTTAAAAATCAGCGATTCTAACGCTACGTCACAGATTTGATCCAATGTGACGTCATCTGATGTCAAAACCCTTGGCGAAAATAATACTTATGACAGTTATTTTTTTCTTCAATAAAAGTAAAATTACTCTGTGGTGTCATTATTAATAAAATCATCAAGAAATACTTTGTATTTTGCTAAGAAGTATATCTTATAATTTATTTTTTTGTAATATTTATGAATACGTAGGTATAGTGTACTTGAATATTGCTAAAAAAAAAAAAGAAAATTTTCATTACTACTACAGTATCAACAGTTCAAACTTAATTTCTGAAATATTGGCTAGTATTATAATATATATTATTAGTGGAATATTTAATTTAAAGACTATAAATTAAGTCTTTAAATTAAATAATTTACTTTAGTTGAATTTATAGTAAAACTAAAAATATATATTTAAAAATATATATAAGGTATACCTAGGTATAATATTCTAATAGTGTCTATATACTTGTATAGTTGTACTTTACTTACTTTTGCTGTTAACAAAATGGAACATATACGTAGATAATCTAAGGATATAATAAGTTTAAAAAAACCGACTGCTTAACCTAGCTATGACAAAAACAAAAGGGGTGCCACTTTGGAGAGATTTTGATAACCTTTAAGGGCCAACACTCAACACTAACTCAAGCAATACTTCAAATAATTTAGATGTAAATTCTATACGGATAGTTTGGAAAATGTATATGGTTTCAAAAGAGAAAAATTATCAAACTGTAATCCTTCAATTTTATGGAATACATGCCAAAACGTCTGAGAATAGGTGCAGTTTGAAAACATGTAAAGGCAATTATGAGCGTTTTACCTGAAATTTCAGAAGTACGCTTTTCATAAAGAATTTAAAATGTTACAGTTGTAAGATTTTTGTTTTTTGAAACCTTATACACTTTCTTAACTACCCATAAAGAATTTACAGATAAATGATTTCTCGTGTTAACAAACTACAAAATACGTATTTTGGGTTCTGACCGTTAAATTAATTATCGATATCTCACCTACAAGCATCTTCTAAAGTTCTTTTGTCGTTGTTTCTTAAAACGGAAACAAATTATTTTTAAAGATTGCTTTTATCATTCATGAAAATAGTCAACTGAATGTTGATAAAAACCCAATCTAATCGTTTTAATAATGCAGTACACAATTAAGGTTTTAATAGGCAATTGTTTCAGACATTTGCTGAGTTTTCACAAAAAGGCAATAAAAAATATGTATTCATATTTTCTATATAAAGAACACATATTTCAATCAGTTGATCGAAAATGATTAGCAATAAAACGTTATTTATTACGGTGGTAAAATTCTAAAATTAATCTTCTATCCTTAATTCACTAAAAAACAACAATGTAAAAACAAAAGTAAACATTGAGTTTTTCATACAAATATTCCAGTCATTATTATTTTGCATTAGACATCATTCAACATACGTTTTGATATGCACACATTGGATATACAATGATTTATCTTTATCAAAAATGTATTCAAATCGAAGGATTATATAATCAAGTACTTGCAAGTAATTATCAAACTAAATAACTTAACTGTAGTAATTAATATTCGTACTAAACGGAGAATGGCAATCAAATTAACTCTAAGAACCTCTAATAGACCAGCCAAAATCCGTTCCTACGCATTGTAATATTTTACTCCGATGACTAAAAACCCTCAAAGAAGTACCTACCTATCTGTAGATATAATCTATGTATTGAATTTCGATTGCAGTAGATACCTAACTAGCTAAATACGTAGGTACCTATATTCCCAGTTACCTTTTGGTACAATAGACGGGTTACGTCATACATTTATTCAGGTGATGTATGTGCTCACTTCTAAAGATCTAGATTTCAACCTGACATTTAACATTTCAAATAATATATTGCTTCAATAAAGTAGATTAAAAAAATACATATTCCCACAATAGCTACTTTTAATTTAATATGAAACCGCTCTTGGAATTTTGTTAAAACGTGTTATTTTTAGTATGTTTTAAAAATAAAAGTATATTTAATTTATCGAGTTGTTCGGGTTCTATTGTAAATAATCGAATTTGATCTGGATTTAAAAAAAAAACTACCTTGCATATCTTATTTTATCACCAAATTGCTCTAATAACCAGTAACTTAATCTTATCGATATTTAAAAATAATTTGCTTCCTGGAGATAAATTTTTTTATAACAGATTTTGCGTGGGAGTTAAAATATTATTTTTATTACTGAAAAAAGCGTTAATAAAGATTGTTCACACAGATCGGAATCGAGATATTTAAAATTAATAACATGTCTAATAAATCAAATCGTTTTTTGGATACGCATCATTAAAAATATATATTTTAAGTTCGACGTAATATTGAAGTGAATTACACAATTTAGTATTATTATTGTAAGGTGTGAAGCCTCGCGTGCCTTCCGTGTTTTTATCGCATTCATTCAAAGAGACTTTAAATTAAAAATGTCGCGAACTACATTTCTAGTTACAAAGGCTCATTGTTTACTTAGCGTATGTTGAAAATGTTTTATTGTGTTTATAAAACAATAAGGTCAGCGGTATTTACGCGACGTGTCTTTTATTGCATTCGAGAAATATTCAACGCGTTGCGGGTATTTTTTGACAGTATCGCAACCTGAAACGGCTTCGACGTTAATAACATACGGCAGAAGTAAAACGCTTACAAGATGGATATTGCCAAAAACTTGGCACGTATTTTATACTCGTAGGGATGGCTTTACATTACGGTTAGAGATGTCGGAAAATAAAAAATAAAATCCTATTTTTTTCTTTCAATTTAGTAAAGCAGATTTCCTTTTTTTCTTGTATCGCCATACCACTTCTTAAGTCTTCCCCAATTTGGTTTTTTTTTTACCGTAACTCCACACAGGAGACCCTGAGGGAAATAAATTTCCTCAAGGCCTATATCATCTTTGGGGATGCTGTATGGAGGGTCTTTTAGAGGATAGGAATGAGTGAATTGGGTCTTGAAGAGATCCATGTTATAGGATGGAGGAAACACAGAGGCCGGCAGATCATTCCACAGCCGAGCTGTTGAACACAAGAACGAGTCGTAGAAGCCAAACGTTCTCAGCCTTTCTCCCAGCTTCTGTTTCTCCCAGCCTTTCCAAAGACTTCAGACTAGTCAACACGTTTCCAACTAATCTACCTGGAATCCTAAATCCTGAACCTCTTCGCATATTCAATCAATCCGTGCAGATCGACTGGCTCTCATCCTGTTGGGTATGAAGGATTCATCGGTTAAGGAACTTATTTTAAGACAATGCTATCTTACTGATGTATTATGTACAACGTTCATACCAAAAACGTCATACGTAGCCCATTAGAACAAAGCTATCTTATTTTTTGTGACACTCGTAATAGAGCTGCTGTCTGTACTACGCACAATGTCGTTTAACGAGGGAGATTATATAACCACCCAGTGGCTGGGCAAAATTGTGTGGTTTGTAATACGGGTTTTAAAAAGGGCTGGACATACATAATCATGAAGTTGAATCCAGTATTTTGATGCTACAGCCTAGAAGTGGCTACTGTATTTAATTTTCCGGCATATTTGAGATCGATGTATTGCAGAGACAGTATCTAGTGACTATTGAATAATCTGTTAACTCTCTATAGATCTTTCTGGAAGCCAGATTATCTAGAATTTCAATGAAGTTCCGATACTTGAGTCGTTCTTAAATGGAATAATTCTGTTCAAATAATTATTAGGTTCCACCACAATCAATCGCTTACTAAATATATAAATCCACAAATCAAACTACTAATAGACTAATGCTATCAAATTACTTTATGATGTCGATTGTGTTGGAACAACAAAGCTACCAGATGCATTGCGAAATGTAAAACAAAGATTAAACAACCTACACGTGAAGTGTTCTTGTTAGATTTGTATCCAAACAAGCCATGTTCATAATAGTCCATGATGGGAGACAGGCTGTGGGAAGACAGTAGGATTAGCTTTTTTAAAAGTAACCTTGGATAATCCATAAACATACATCGATCTTTTAAAAATTATCCATCATCTAAAAAAAATCTTATATATTAATAGCAAATTAAGCGATTAGGTCATTTTACGCCCAGAGTGTAATGTAGTCTATTTAATACAAATGCGGAGGTATCGGCTAATGATTTTTTATTGCAAACATTATCTAAGTAATGTGAAGGCGTTTTAAGTGCGCAAATAGGAAGTCTACGTTATATACAGTATATTTTGCCATGCGATGGTCTTGAATTTAATTTCAAGCATTAATAGAATGAAATTTTTGCAAATACCAATTACCTACATATTATCTAAAATTTAATAAAAAATATTGGTTTCCAGATTTAAAATGTTTGGTTAAAGCAACTTTTTGTGGGCAATTTTCTTATTCAATTAACGTAAAATCCTTTTGTGGCATCATTTTAAATTAAATGATTACAAGTTATTCTGTATAAAACACTAATTAATTAATTAATATCAACATGTTTCGATACCAATGGTTCCATGATACAAAACATACTAAAAAAATAATGATATAGGCATAAAAAATATTGATGAGTATTAATGTATTAATTATCAATAAAATTAATATTTACACATCTATTGAAGATATTATTAATTACCAATAATATTAATATAATAATTAGTGTTTTACTTAATAATTTTGTTTATTTGAAGATAGACAAGTTATAAGAATAAGCAAAATTTAAGAATATGTGATAAGATAAGGTAAAAAGTTAATAAGTATTTAAGTAAAATTAAATATATAAAATAAAACAGAAGTAAATATTTAAATATAACATCAAAGCTATAGTCTATTAATTGATATTAAAACAAAAAAACTCACCACCAAGGCCCTTATATTAAAAAATAAATTTATGTTTGTCATAATACGTTAAATTAGAGTTTTCAAATCCTAGACCCTGGCCAATACCACCAACTAAATGCACCTTAATGCCACTAAAAGGGTCCGTATTGCTGTTTTTGATTAAAAAAAGATTCCCGGATATCTTTGAAGAATTAATTGGTTAACGTGAAACACGATTCCGTCAATCTAAGGTAAAAGAAACACTTTTTGTGATTTAGACTTGAGAATTTTTTTTCTAAATTGTATAAACTAATTTTTGATAAGTGCATGAATATGTTGAAAGTTGACAACAATATATCCCAAGCACCGTAAAACAATTTTCAATGAATAACCATTCCATTATGAAGAAAGTAGTTCAAATTATCGAGGAAGTATAATCATAAACCTATGTCTTTAATTTGATATTACAAAGACACGTAAGTATTAGATGTAGAGTTTAGATCCAGAATTGCAAATGGCAAATAACAAACCCAGTCTTATGTCAATGAAACGACAAGAGTTAGGACACTGGGGCAACGTTGTATTATGTAGGCAAAAGATAATATCGTAAGGAGGCATTGTAGGCTAACATTTAAAAATAAGAGTAAAATTTCACGCCGTGATAGTGATCGTTATTCGTTCAAGCCATTGTGACTGCGTTAGCGCATATAAATTTGCCTAGACAGCGGTGTGTTCAATGTTGATCTGAGTAGTCATTATTTATATGGACTTTTCTTCAGAGAAATTAAAATTCCAAAGAAAACTAAGCATTTGATTTTTAAGCATTTTTACAGTGAAAGCTTATTCGGAATAACAACTGCCGTTTCACAAAAGCCGGGTTTTATTTTCGTGGCCTTAATGTGGCCTAACCACAGTTTTAAAATAGCTTTAAACGTCGAAACAACTGTCAAACTGATATAATTTTTTTTTATAAAACATCTAGCTGATGTGTACCCGGCCATTTTTTCAAAATATGTCTACATCTTAAAGTTCTTAAGTAGGTGCCTACTCGTGTTTTCCATTTTGAAAATATTCTACCCAAAAAAAACCTTCTTCTTTTGAATGTGCAATCTATGGCTAACCAAAGCGTTATATCTATGGGCTAACCTAAATAAAATACGGCGAGTTCAATGTTTTTCATACTAATTTTAAAACGTTATAGCAACAGTTTTACATATTGGATTTCATTCAAACTAGTCTATAAACCCGGCACTAATAAGAACGAACTGTGATATTTTCAGCGAAACCGGTCCAGTAATTTTCGAGAAAATCGAGAACAAACAAACAATTACATTGATTTTTTACATATTTATATATATATAGATAATTGTTATTGTATTAAGCTCGTTTTTTTATTATTAAACAACATAATTTCGGTTGTTATATGAGTACGGGATACGTAACTGTACGGACAACTCTAATTCTAATATTAAAAAATACACAAATCTTATTTTCAGTTGGTATATATTACTAAATTTATGCTACCGTTCTTACAATAGTTCGTGGTGTAATGGTCAGCATAGTTTCGTTCCAAGCAGTTAATCAGGATTCGACTCCCGGCGTAGACAATTTTTTTTAATCCCCTAATCTTTCACGGGTCTGCGCTAGTTAATATATAAATGCGGGAGATTTAACTTTCGACTTATAGTTTCCCAATTGAGAAGCATAACTAAAAAAAATCTTTTTTTTTCGGAGATTTAATTTAACTCTTTTTACGATTTTTTTCTTCTTATCTGCTGAAAAGCGTTGAATCACTCAAAAGATCTATAAAAAGTTGTGAAGATGCCCTTACCGTTAAAGACTGCTTTTCCACAGAAAGGTTGTTAGCTTTATTGTAGACATTGAACCACCTTCCAATCAGCGGATGAAAAGGAGAGCGAATTTAACAAAGAAATCTTTGTTTCTACTATGTACTTTAGCTATAGGGTTTTCATCACATCAAATTAAAAAAAAGGAATATAGAAGTAGGTAACTATTTAACCAATCCTTTTTTACTGGCAGTATTTCTATCAGTTATATTTTTCATGGACACCACGAATTATAAAAGTGTGTGTCATTCAGTCATACATATCATACCATATAGCAGTGGCGTGCAGTCCATGAAAGCTGAAAAACTGTGCCACCCTAAGAAAAATTACCCATCAGAAAAATTTGAAAAAAATTTGAAAATAGGAGAAATTCCTTATAAAGATTTTTTTTCAGTTTGGCTTAGCAATGACGAAAGGGATTTTGCGCATTTAGCAAATTGGCGGAGAATTAATAAGCTTAGTCTTAACATTAAAAAGGCACATTACATGCTATTCGGAAATAGGAGGGAGCCTCCCAAAGCCTTGATATCTCTCTAGGACCAAATGAACTTGAAAGTATCTTCTAGGATTTCTGATTGACTCACGGCTTACATGGAAACACGTCATATTGACCATGTAAAATCAAGGATTTCTCCAGTGACCGGTGTAACGTACAGATTACGTGGATTGCTTCCCACCTCCATAATATGATCATTGTATTATTCTATGATTTATTCCATGAGGTACAGATAATTCAAAATAGGCCCCTGTGTAACATGTTTGGCTTACCGTGGAATACCCCCGTTAAATATATTAACCGACACGCATAGTATTTTCATTTAAGATTATTCCTATCCATGAGATAACAAACACGTCTTATATATGATCCAATACCATACTCACACAAATATAAAACTTAACTATAATCATGAAGTTCACCAACACAATACACGACAACACCATAAACTACACATATCAAAAATACACTTTACAAAATACGAACTGAAATTATTGGAATACGTTATTTACACCAGCTGTAAAATAACAATATTTTTTTTCCTTAAATATACACCAAATTTAATAACCTTATTCTATATGTCTATGAATTAAACACAAAAACAATTAACAAAACAACAAGTTGCTCGAAGATTTGAGATATGTATGCACTTTCAGAGAAATCTTGAAATGATGTTGTGAGATCTTATTTTTTAAAATGCTATTTAGAAAATCATTTATCATGGATACCAACTCGGTTCTGATAGCCGTCCTAAGGCTTTGCAGATTCTGATGTAGGTATATTTATTTCTTGTAAAACGTTGTTATATATTTCTACTGTATCTACACGTTTCGAGCCTGTATATTTATTTATTTTTATGAACTCATTTAAATATATGCTTTTAAAACTTTGTTAAACTTAATATTATGTAGCAAAAATTAACAATCCCAAAATGAGTTGAATTCACAACTCATTGTTGTATTTTTTTTAAATAAAAAATAAATAATACAATCAGGGGAAGATGATAATAAAAGAGTCATTTTCAAATATTCAATGCACAATTCACACCCTAACTTGAAAAACTACACACAGCCTACCTTTGGTCATAGAGCAATGCACGCTAATGCTGCATAGCATCTCCGATTTCGAGGAATGTACACGTACAGGAGTTAGAGAGGGAAAGCAAAAGGTATGAGGAAGGAATGGTTTTCAAACCTCTTAAAGTTTGCATTCTTTGGAATTTGATCTTGATTCCTTTTTCACACGAAGCTAAGGAACTTACTGCCCCACCTCAGTGGTTGCACACATCTCTTTCTTTCAATAATAATATTCATAATATACGTCGATAAAAATATATCGACAATTCGTTTTGTACCACGGTATACCTGAATCCTATGACAACCAAAGACAAGACAAATGATTACCGATTGCGCAATAAAAAGACAGAGGTGGCGCAGTACAGACTTACAACTGCCTGGCCCTATTTAAATCACTATGATTTATTAATCACCTTATTGTAAATGTATAGTTTGTGTAGGTACGTGACTGAGATCACCAAAAAATGTTGGAGTTGTTCTCTTTTGGTGATCTGTATCAAATTATTTATGGTTTTGATAGATTAGGAGCATGGACCATTAACGCTTGCAATAACATTTTTTTAATTTTTCATAGATTTAGAGGATGGACTCTAAAGAATATCCGTACCAACAACTATACTATGGTAAATTTTTTTAGTCAAGATGTTCTTTATTTATCTGAATATATTTTTCCGTCACTTTTACCATGAATTGTAATATGAATTGCGATTCTTCAATGTATCGCCAAAGTCTAGGAGTCATTATAGATTTCTGCAAACTTAAAATAGTTTAAAGAGTTCAGAACCTTTTAACATGTACAAAATATTTTGGTTTTCACTTTTCTTTCAAATTGAGGGTTATTTATTGCATATTCGATACATTATCACATTATTAGCATTAAATTGTTAATCAGTGAGTCGCAGTCCATGAAGGCTGGAAGCTGTGCCTACCGTAATAAAAACGAACGAAATAAAGATATTAAACAATTATAAAAAAATACGTCACATTTCTGACGTAAACGTGTTTTTTTCTATGATTTTTGAATTTGTAAGACCATTTATTCATTGTGCCCCAATAATCAGCAAAGATGATAATAAGCTGTTATTATTATTATTATCACCAGCAAAATGCATCATTTTCAAAAAATTTCGTTATTTTCGTTTTCATTTCCTGGTTATTTTAAAAAAAACACTTTATCCCCATTTAAAAAAATCGGTTCTTTGGAAGGAATTGTAAGCTATAAAACCTTTATTCGATGATGTCATTAAATTTATCCACGAAAAGTGTGAATGAATAAATAAATAAAATCTAAAAATAAATATCTGGAAGTATCAATGTATCGGTTTCACGACAATTCAACACACGCGTGAATCGGAATACTTTTTAAAAGCAATATATAAAGTAAAAGTAGAAAAAAAAAACTATTAAAAAAAAACTAATCTTTTATTTTGTTGTACTTTTAATGACTTTATTTATTTTAACGCCTTTCGGTCTTTACATAGTACAAGACATAGACTAAAATGAGAAAATATGTAAGCAATAAAGAACCCTTATGAGCGTGTGTAATAATAAAGATAAAAATTTTAAATATCTCGAAATAACAAAGCAAGAATAAGCGTCCATCGAAGACACATAAAAATTAGTCTGGTGAGAAAGAAAAGAAAAAACACATTATTTAAATTAAATGAACTTAACAATATTTCAAAATGAAATGGTTTATAATATTTCTATAAATCATATGTTTAATTACTAGATACATCATTACAATAGGTAGATACATATTGTATTGTTTTTTTTGTGTACCTGAGAACATTTCTCCCTCTTCCTGTATCAACTGTGGTTAGAGGTGCATAAATGTGGAGAAGCCATAGGTAGATATATAATATTATGTCACTTCTAAAAGATGTGTCGATTCATACGTGTGTCGAATTATCTGGTCACCCAATGCATCACCTCTTCTCCCCGGGTTTCTATCTACTTTAGTTCTTTAGAAAAAACTCCCAAAAAAACATCCAACTATTATAACTATCAGTGGTGATCGATAGCTCGATTGATAAGCGGTTCAACTAACAGTCAGAAAGGTCGAGTTAGATTCTGTCAGCGGTTACCTACATACATTTTTGCTGTGAAAATTTGTGTTTAGTGGAATAAATTTTGTATCTCCTCCTTTTAGGACAACTGCGAAAATAGGTGTACCCAAGTATGAAATTGTGTTCTTTGACTTTTATATAATTATTACTCTATGCCTCTTGATTGTAAAATTATCAGCTATTGTAGTCTGAGTTCCAAAAATAACAATAGAATGGTAATACATTTTTGACCCTGCACGAATTTCAAACCATTCCATGTCCTTTTAATTATTTTCGGAGAATTATTAACGGTCGGGATTTTAAAGAAAACCTTCACTTCCGAGTCATTGTGATTCATTCCTGACTCATGTGTGCTTTAAATTTTGAAAAATACTAATTGCATTTCGTTTAAGTGTAATTTAAAATTACCACGACAAGACGAGTCGCCATTGAGAGACAATGCAAATTATGAATAGTGTTTTGTGGACTATATGGATTTCATTTACCCTATATTGATTGCATTTAAATTAATGTTAATTAATTCTTTTATAACGATTCACTCTTGTACCGGTGCCCATTTTTATCGCAGGTGGTAATCATAAGCAGTGGCATGTAATCTATAAATGCTGAAAAGTTCTGCTTTATCCCAAAAAAAACAAATCAATAAAGAAAATTGAAGCATTGTTTTATCAAAGTGTATTTTTTAGTATATATTTGTGATTTTTATATAAATGTAACTATCGTTAAATTTTAATTCTATTTAAAAAAAATACCCTTTTTTAATACGATAATAAAATATGTAGTACGGCCTCCATGGTCAAGGGGTAAGGCTCTCGACTACGAATCCGAAGGTCGCGGGTTCAAATCCCGGCGTGCGCAAGTAAATTTTATTTACAATAAAAAAATACGCAAATTTGTTGTAGACAAATTTTATTTAATTTATTTATGCTGTTTCACAATTAATTAAATAAAAATAATATATGGCATATTTGCGCACGTTCCAGAGTGGAAGATACTCTCAGTATCGCCCTGGTGAAAGACCACCATTCAGAATTGAAACGTTGCTTGAGATGGCTTTTAGCCGTGTTTGGTGACCAGGTCTGAATAGCAAGGTATTTCCCCACCTCCCTCTTCTCCTTCTCCATCCCCTCTTCAATACCTTCAGCCTCACAACATTCCCGAATTGGGAATGCCATAGTCTCACTGGCTCCAGACGGTTGGGAGCAGTTGGGACTCTTGTGCGGTATTCATATAAAAAAAACGTATTTTCACATTTATAGCCGAAGTTAAAAAACTACACACAGCCTATCTTTGGCAATAGGGCAATGCACGCTATTGATCATCAGGCTAGTCTTTACCCTGAGAACTGCAGCTCAGTTCAAAAGAATTTCAGCACTCGTTCCCTTACATACTCGTAAGCTCTATGACCAAAGTTAAACTGTGTAGCTTTTAAAGTTTAGATGTTAATTGTGCATTGAATATTTATCTTTCGCTGATTGTTAAGGCCTTAAAAATGTCGCCTTTTAAAGCTTTTATTTTTTTTTTTTCATCTTACGGTTTATCTTGTTGGAACAGCTTTTCTGTCTTCATTGACTGCACGCCATTGTCTGACATAAGTTCCAGAGCTAAGAAGTGTAGCGTCTGCCTCTACTACTTCTTTACTCTTCTCCATCAATCTTCGTCTGGATTATTAATTGAGTAGAGACATGTCATGTTGTACCGATCCTTATAATGTTCAAAAACCTTGTAATTTTTACACCACTCATTTTATACACGTGCTGTTTGTTTCTAAAATAAATAGAATGAGAAACTTCAGTCCATTTTTTAAACTTTATTTTGTCAATGACGACTTTCTTAATTAAATTCCACTTTATTTTTAATTTTTGTAAAATTTGTTTTCATTGTTAAATTAATTCCCAAAGATACATTTTTTTAAACCCGCCAAAAGTGAGGGATTTCAAGCGGTGACCGGGTAACGTCACACAAGCGTTATACGGTTACAATGAATTCACACATAAAGAATTTAGACGCGAACAACCGCGTGATATCGTTTCAATTGTACCAACTAAACAGGGCGTTTTAATGAGATTTTCTTCATGAACTTATAAATATTTATAATTAAAAAATAAATAAAATTAAATAGCTATCTCGTAATTTTCTTTTCACATTAATAGCTATGTTTAGAATATTATTAATTAAAAATTATAATAAAAATAACTTCAAATTTTTTTATGCCTTGTCACTTTATTTATTTGTAGTGATTTTATTGAATTTCTAATACAAATTTATAATTAATATTTAATAATAATTTTATTTTTTCAATTATTTTTTACATTTTTAATTAATTACATACCTACTTTCATCACTTATTGTGAAATTCGTTTATTTTTGTCAATTCTTACGTTATTATTTATCTATGTTTATTATTTGTCTATTCTTGTTATTATTTCTTAGTGAACTGTGTATCCCGATGAGGGAATCTTCGCTTCAAAAACATATTTATATTTATATATTAAGTACTGATTTACATAAAATATTTCTCACTAATAAAATTTTTTTTTTCACCAGAGTTCCTTATTTTCAAGAATCTTCAATCCCCCTCATGATATCATCAGAATATTGGAGCATGCTTCGTTTATTAAAATTTCTCATTATTTTACGAATCGATTATTAACCTACTACATACATACGTAATTACATATAAGAACCTCTTTTTTCTGACACCTACAATTTTTTAATTCATTTTCATACCTTTATTCAATTGCAACACAGTGTTTAATGAATTAATGCTGTTTATACATCTTTAGATTAGACACAAAACTCTTCACTGCTCATTCTACCTTCCCAGTAAGCGCGTAACATTGATACAAATGCTGTTCTGAAATAAGTTAATTTTAGACTGGTTTTGTTGACTAATTTCAATTGAGGATTATTTTAATCTCAAAGGGAATTAATTTTACCTTATAGAGGCTCTTCGCGGTTATTGAGCAATTTTTTGCAATTATTAAATTCACCATTGTTTATAATGTGTTTACTGCGGTGCCTCTCCATTTTCATGGGAACATGGCCGCACATTCAAATCTGAGATGATTTTATGAGATGTAAGATTAAATTAGCAGTTAATTAATTAAAAGTTTCCCAAAATTAAATTTAACAATTTTTTTTTATACATTTTTTTTTCTTCTTAATCAACTCTTATTATTTTCGTATTGTAGTTACATAGTGTATTATGCATTTACGTAGTGATTACCTGGTGGGTTGGTACTTGCAACTTGTGCACTACTACGGGTAATTGGTGATTGGAATAAAAACATGTCTCAAGAAATAATATGACATAAGAAATAAGAAAGTTCGAAATTATAGGCAGTTTGATAGTTATGCAGGTAACGGTTAATTATGCATCAGATTGTGAAATAACCGATTAATTACTAGGTGGTCTGTAATTCTTGTCTCTCGGCCAATAAAAAATATCGAAGAATCTACGGTAGGAAATGATACATCACGGATGATGAGTCACAAGACAGTTGTAAAGGAAAAAAACCCTTGAACTTTTTGTAACTGTTCCATCTATGCAATATTACTCACTCGCTTCACATTAACGTTGTTAACGATTCTTATACATTGAGTATCAAGTATTATTTACCAATTTACTATTTTGCCTTATCAATATAAATATGCCTTATATGTAGATGAAGTGTAGTTTGTGCTAAGAAAAACATGTAAACCGTAATAGATTGTTATGTTAGTTACCAAATGTAAACATGTATACGTTGTTTGCGTTTTGTCTTTTCTTCCCACCGAAAATAATGCTTGAGCGGTTGAGCATTTTTGTTTGTTATTTCCAGTGATTATTATCATTTCACCTAGGCATGTTCATAAATTAACCTCTTTAACCTTGAGACTTTATAAAATAGTTTTTTTTTTCATTTATATTCTTAAACAATTACCAAATGTACAAAAATTATTCTGTAAGGGTTTCAATATATGTAGATTGGGTACAAAACTCAGATTTTTTTAAAAACGATATATTTCTATGTAAAAGTATACCCTTCTTTTACCAAAAATTGCCTCTACAAATCAGGCCTTCTTAAGAGGAACGGCTGCGCTGCCTGTTTCATACATAACTTTATTGTATTTAAAAAAAAATCATATGTGTTATGTAAATACGATTACGTAAGTAAAAATATAAAAACAAAACATTTAAACAAAAAAAAGTATTAAATTGTGTACAGAAAATTTGTGTTCCAATGTAAATTGGTCATTTTTAACTTAATTTAAAGTCCACCATAATGCTTTTTTTTTTATTTTTTTTATTTTATGTTTTATTGTATTTTCAAAGTAGACGGGATAAAACTCTTTTTTACATCACTGTTAGCCCCCAAATAATTATTAAAGGTGCCTCTAAAATCGCGAAAAATCAATTCCCTTAATGGCCTATATTTCATAATGTAAAACAATAAATTTATTAATTACTTCTAATTCGTATTTACTATACTTTTTCATTTTATAAAAATCATTAGGTTTAGTGAGTATTTTCCATCAAATCCAAAATTAAGTTTTCTATGAAACAGACCGCGCAGCCGTCCCTCTTAAGGTGCCTGTAAACGAGGAAAATTATTTACCTATCATTGCCTATTGGCGAAAAATTGTCTTGCCCGTCTTGTGGCCAACGTGGTGGTCGTCAATTTTGCCATGTCCTGTCAATATTGACATGTACCGCAAGATATGCTTAAGACAAATTCACAAATTCAGAACTCAAAAACAAGATCTCCTGCAACAATTCTACCAAACTTGCATAAACTTGTGAGCAAAATCGTGAAAATGTTAATTAATTTTAATCGCGTTCGAAATGTTGGTAGCCAGTTTTGGTAGCGGGTAGGTGGCAAACAGAGACGAACATATATAACTGAGCGAGAAGGAAATAGATTTAAACAGACAATATTGTCAAAATATCGATAACCGTGCGAACTGACCGCCAAGATAGGGCAATACGTTGACGAAAATCGGTAATACACGACAATCTTATGCGACAAAACGGAAGTTATCGTAAGAAGTTGCTCGTTTACAGAAACCTTAAAACTAATGTAAAGCCATACATAGTGTGCTCCACTTTTAACTATCTTCGATGAGAATTAATTTTTTATCAATTTAGTTGAAAAAAAATCTTCAAAAATATACTATCACCTAAAATCTGCCTTTCCTACTAACTCCTATCTACCTCTTTTTAGAAAGCTGGGCGGGGCGGTATATGCGAGGAAAAATATAACTAACGGTACCTAGTTCAAGCAAGCACAGATTTGTTTCAATTATTTATTACGTTATTTGAGTGCTGTACTTATGAAATTGTTAGGATATCGTCATGGGATTTTTATGAAAGTTTAATCTGTTTATTTCTAATGAATACAATGAGATATGTGACGGAAGAGGTGAGAATCAATGTCACAACACTATTTACTAATGATTAGAACTCGTTGCAATGGTTTCCTCTCAAGCATTTATCTTTGGTAAACAATCGGCGTAATCATCGTGGATTATCTTTTAACACAGGTAACTAACCACAATTAAGAAGCAATTAGGTACCTTTAACTTTACACTAACCCTTAAATTATAGTCTTTTAAAATATGTATATTTGTTTTCTATTGTCGAAGTAAGAAAAGATCTATAAGTTTAATTTTACTACGACCACATTTTTCAATGAATGAAAATTATATTTTTAATAAGAACTACGATTGCCCTGATGATATCCAACTGTCGATAGGACGAAAAGATAATTCTTTTACAAACATTATTTCATGTTTAATTACACATAGTGTAGTCACCCCAATTCAAAGAAAACGTTTTTAGAAAATTTCTCATGCGCTGAGGAGTTCTACATCAAATCATTTAAAATAAACATTTAGCGGGCTCTGTAATTATTTTCGCATATCAATTAAAGTTCTCTGCCGAAATTATGACACTAAATGAAATTTGCAAACTCTAAAAAAATTGGCAATCATCCGTTCTCCATAGCATTTGCAGTTTAATTTCCCAATAACTATACTCACCTGTGTTGGATCTGACAATGTGGCTCATTTATCACACTTTCAGATTGCATCCAATTACCCGATCAAGCCCCTAATTATAACGATACATTGATAAAAGTAATACCTAAGAAAGTTGAACCGACGTTGTCTGAAATGTGTTTGTTGTTCAGTTGTTAGTAACACGGGATATTTTACCTATATTCTACGTACTTTACGGTGTCGGGGGCAACTTTGACCCGCGCCAAATGTGTCTCATTGAGGAGCAAGTGGCTGCAGCCGACATGAGAACACTGAGACCGAAATAATGGGTTTGGTTACGCAAGATTATGAGCCGGATCCCACGCGCGCGCCCCGAGTTCCCACCAGATGTGTCCCAATGCACCATTGTCGCTCGGGCCCCGGAGTCGAAGGCCTACCGCAGGGTCTAGTAGGGGGCCCAGCCTATATAGGGACCCCGGGGCGACTTCTGGCTCAGTTTTCATTTTGATCTCTTTTCATGTAGGCCTTGCTAAAGATGAGTGTTCACAGTGAGGTGGGTATCACTTGTTTTTACCATTGTTGTTGTTTAGTCGTGTTCCGCTCTAATGTCAACAGTGATTATGAAACTACGTTATGTGATGTGATCCGTTATCTTTAAAGATTGAACATTTTAGTTTTTGTAATCAGTGATACATTTTAATGTTTTAATTGATGTCAAAATAGTGAAAAATAATTGTTGTTTTGAACGCAACGTTTTTTTTATTAATTACGTTTTCATAAATGAGTGTGATTTTGTTATGGTTTCTTTCAATTTTCATTCCTTAAAATTTTATTAATTTTAATTTTAACCAGAATAGAATGTTTTAATTTCTTTAAATAACACTGATAATGTTTCTGTGGTGTGGTAAGTATACATTTTGGTTCAATGTAGTAATGGATTTTTTCGCTTGTTCCAGAAATCAACATGGTTGATTTTCCTCGTGATGTGCTTGCCTTTATTGGGAGTCGCATCGGAGGAGACACAGATGGAGCAAACGACAGTAAACATAACCAATAGTGCAGAACCTATGACGAATTCAACCAAAGATTTATTCGCGTCCGAAACCGCCGATCCAAAGAAAGTAGACATAGTGAAACAAATAAGGCGGCTTAACGAAGATGGTTCTTATACAGTTGGATATGAAGCAGACGATGGGACATTTAAGATTGAGAGCAGAGACGTACTCGGAAACATCAAGGGGACCTTTGGCTATGTCGATCCAAACGGTGAAATCAAAAGAGTTTCGTATTCCACAAGCAACACGTCACAATCCTCATTGCTGTCTTCCATCGCCCCACCACTTGTCAGATTAAACAGGACATCTTCAACAACGCGTCGCCCTCAACCCACCCTAATATATCCCAAGACCAGTAGTATCCCAACCAAGCAGACCGTCATACAAGCCATCCCACGACGTAGACCAGTCATCTCCTTGAACGGCGGCCCTGCAATCACCACAACAGAATCATATCGAGTTGTTGCAGGAAATGCACAAAGTACAAATGTGTCTGAATCCATTAACAACAATCGGCAACCGAACTTAAAAACATTCCCGATATTTACACAAAGACAGGTTTCAATTTCAACCGAACCGAACGATGAAACAAATTTAAAAGAATTTAAAGAAATTGAAAAATTACCTGTGACCTCAAACTCCACACAATCAACTTCAACATTGCCGACTTATGTCAGGCCATCATTGGTGTTCGAAAAAATTCCAGAAATATCAAAAGATGCTAAACCCGTAAGAGCAAACACATTTCGAAGACAATTGAGCTCTAACAATTATGAAAACAGACAAATGTACGCTTTCCAACAATCTGCAGGAGATGATACGACAGACGTTTATGGTGGTTCAATTTCTTTGGGAACTCCGAGACCACTTTTCACTACAACAAACCGACCGAGATTAATACCAATCTCGCCAAGGCAGAAGCTAAATGAAAAGTTGGCTACAAACAGTCCTCAAGTGCACGAAGAACAACAAGAAACTACGTTGGAAGCCACGACCAATAAAATTGAGGATGAAAATTACGTGACAACTAATCCCATTCCCGTTTACCAATTCCCTCAACCACAACATGACCAAAGGGTAATTGAGCGACCTTATCTGAGGCCTCACCACCAACAGGTACCGATCGCTCAATTCAGAACCAGAGACTTTTTAAGAGATAACCCTGGAGCAGCTGTCCCAATTGGTAACCAAAGAGTTCTATTCAGGTATAATCCTAATATTCCGACCGACGAAAATGGTCAATTTGTGAGGCAGCAAATACAACCTCAAGTTCAACCGAATATTGTTCACTTGGGCCCTCGTGCTCAACATCAAAACATTGAGAACCCTGCTGAAGTAAACCAAGATAACAAAGATAATCTGATTGCAATTCCAATATTTAATGGAAACGTACCTAACATGAGGTATCCCATGTACAATACATTCAACGATGGAAGAGAGGAGAACATGATTCCTCAGCGACCACCCACTCTCCCTGTGCCGCAGCACTTGAATGAAATACGACCAATTTCTACACCAGTTAGTACCAGGGATTTGAAGATCCTTTTACATCATCTTCTTATAAAGCAAAATCGTCTGCAAGCTCTTATTGACATTCGAGAAGACTTGAACAATCATGGTCAATACAATCCCCAATATCAACAGGGACAACAACAACCGCAACAACTATTTAACCCTGAATATCAGCAACAGAAAGCTTTGTACAGGCCTCGATCAGCATATCCCCAGGAAGAGAGATACCAGGAGCCAAGACCTTACGGGGCGTTCCCTCAGCAGGGTGTCTACAATCAATACCAGGGACCTTATTCCAATCAACAGAACCAATACCCAAACAGAAACAGTGACTACCGTTCCCAAGATGAAACTTATAGAAATGAAATTTCAAACTTCGATCCCTCAGTTCCATACGAAAGTCAAAGATTTGTTCCAAGAAGACAGAGGTTCTATAACCCTAGGACGTATGAGCAAAGATTCGAAGATACTCCAAATGGAATTGAGAGCAGCGACCAAGTGGAGTATTTGCCACCAGATGTGCGAGAGGCTCTGTTGCTGAAGATGCTGATGTTGGCGATAAACCCTGACTTCAGTCAAATGCAGCAAGAATCACAAACCATGATGACCACTCCGGTTCCGGAGTATAGGAAGAAAGTAAGAAATGTCCAAATACTAGGCGAGGAAACACAAACCAAAGAAGCAACAAAGAGAGAAAAGCGAATGATGTAAAAATGAAGATGAGATTTATAAATAATGTTAAAAATATGTATTTTGCTTTTACCGCAAAGCTAATTGCCACTGTACAAACTGGTACCTACCTTTATCTATGTAGAATACTGTGAATAAATTATTAGGTAAGTAAGGAAATGCGTATTTTTACTATTCCCATGTTAACATTTCACAGAATCTATTGAAATATTAAATAGCTCTCGCCTGTTGCGAAAAATCTGGAAATACGTAAGATGTAATTTACGACATAATGATACTGTGTAATTGATATATTGTATGTAAATTAATTATTATTTTTTAAATATCATATTATGCGCATTAATGAGTTAATTTAACCAATTTATAACATTCAGTCACAGGTAAATAGTGTATTCATCGTGCCACCCACATTTATATTCATATCCAAAAGCGGTTCATGTTATGGTAATTTAAACAAATACAAGAGACTATTATGCCGATTCAAATCAACGGAGATGATTTGTACATATTAAACATATTATGTAAATTTTTTATATCGATTCATAAGTAACAAGCCATGCCATGTGTTTTTGTCGTAGGAAAACTCACGATGAATATATTTGCATAAATTCGATTTTTATTTAGCCAGTCATTTTTACGGTATGCCATGTCATTTGTCATAATATAGTGAATTCTTTTTTTTCTTAACACTGATACATCTCGTCAAAGAGATATCAAACAATAGTATTTTTTAAATTAACAATTGCCGTGAGAAAAGCGAAATGTTAAATGCACTCCATTGAATTGTACGAAAATAGTTATGTGAGGAAATTGAAAGTATTTTTTGTCAAATCCGCTGCAGAAATCTCCATACTCTCATTACATCCGTGGGAAACGTTATATCTTAGATCTTTTTGCCATGATCTAGTTTTGTTTCTTACTCACGAGAGGTAGTTTGCTCCAAAGGTTCTCATTAACTTGCACAATACAAACGAAGTGGCTCCCCTCGCGGGGTCATAATGCATAATAGTTTACGTGTGCTGAGAAAAATGTGATTCGCCAACTAATCCATCTAATGCATGTCTCCATTGTGAATTATTTCGTCATATGATTTCATTGTTCCCGCCCAAGGAGACTTTCAGTTTTTCCACCGGGCTTATCATTATTTTTCCATTAAAACGATTGCGCCAGAAAGGCGACAATAAATCTTATATTATCTGATAATGTATGGAGCGCATGCCAAAAGGAAATTAGTTTTTCAAGACTGTTAGAGAATCATTTAATACTTCCTTTAACTGGTATCACTAAACGCATTTTCGGGTTAAGATTTTTTTTTCAAGGGTTCCAAAGGAAAGTTTAATTTATACGTTTGTCACAAATTTGCTTTCTGTATTTCTGTAGCTGTATCGATTAACAAGTAGGTGCATTAATAAAAAATAAAAACAAATCAAACCAGCGTTTAAAAAATGGGTAACCTTTATTGCTAAAGGTATCATAATTGATATTTTTTGTAAGGCCCTGAGGCAAAAATATTAATGAAATGCCTTAAAATTAATGCAAATACGTAGTATGTATAACTAGGTACCTATTAACAATGTAACAATTGTTTTAAAATAATAACGGTCCTACTTGAGTGGGTAAAAGCAGAAATATCATGTAGGTGTAATATTTATTCCACGGTTCATACAGCGTGAGAAAAATTTGCTTATTATTGGTTATTTTATTTTCCACAGCCACTACTGTGTTACGTGTTGATACACGTCGTGAAATAACTGTCCATTGTTTGTTAAATATCATATAATGCATTTTAAACAAGCTCTCTTCAACCAAAAAAATAACGTTTAATTTTATATTACTTTATTACCACGTTTATATACAACACATCAAGGAACAATCACTTAACGCAACAGGATCACAAATCTAAAATATAATTTATTGGACTTCTAATTTGCTGTCTTTAATAGAAACCAAAGGAGACGTCGTGAACGGGATTGCCTCCGCTCTTGAGGGAGTACTGTTCTGTCAGCTGATCGAAGAACCCATTGGTTCCTGCAGTCTTGGATGGTCTTGGATTGTAAGAGGTTCTAGGTTGTTCTGGGACGATGGCTTGGGTTTGGGTGAACCTGCTGGGTTGGGGTCTGACGGGGTCTTGCCTGAAGTACTGTGGGGGTTCGGGGGCGCTCTCGTATTGAGGAGCTGCGGGGGCTTGTCTGTACTCAGGTTGAGACAGTTGGATGTTCTGACGGAAT